>JH720365.1:272790-311074 GCA_000231825.2 Tetrahymena elliotti 4EA
TATCCAAAATTTCAGTGTATAGCCCTGAAAAGGCAGTACCTTAGGGTACTATACATATATATATATATATAAGTAAGAGACTATAAATAGAATTTTTTTATTATTTTTTTAAATAAATTAACTAATTTAATATTTAAAATAAAAAATTGAACTAATTGTTGATTTAATAAAATTTAATTTAAATTAAAAATTTTTTGTTTAAATGAAAATTAAAACAAAAATTAGCAAAGAAATTGATAGCAGTATATTAGAGAATATTATTCAAATAATATGTATCAAAGACAATATTTTTTATTATGAAATACCACAATATTTATTTAATGTCTTTTTAATTATTTAACTAAAAACCGAATATAAATTGAAAAGATGTTAAATATGTGTTATAATACATCAGGTGAGGTTCTTTAAGTTTAATTTTCAGACACTCTTGTTATGAATAAATTGATTGATTATTTAAATTTATTGGAGGTTTTTAACTGTGTTTATTTAAAATACATTATTTAGATTAAACTCTTGATAGATCATCCCAGCCAGATTACATAATTATATTACTTTATTAGTCTTAAAAAATTATTCAGGTGTTATTTTATTATTATAAAAATTTTGACAAAATATGTTTAATATTGAAAACCTAAAATTAGTTAACAATATTTAGTAATGTTGCATTGACTAAATATTAATATATTTGATTAAAATTTAAACATTTAGAACAGACATTGATTAAATAGCAAATTTATACAAGATAAAAATATATGATTAATTATTTATTGACTACTTTACTGAACAAGAATTAGAAAGAATTTAAATATCCATATTTTATATCTTTTTAAATTGAAATATTATTGATAATTTAAAATTTGATGTAAAAAAATAAACAAATTATCTTATTCTATAAACATCATCTATTGATGATATAAATCTGAATCTTAATTTATGATGAAGAAATTAATTAATGTATTTTATAATTATTGTTATTTGAAATAATATTTCTACAATAGACTAATATAATTAAATAAAATCATTCTAATTTTAGTGTAATTAAATTTATAGACCATTCATTAATATATTTTATTTTTCTACAGTATTTAAATTTATTACTCTACTTTCTTTTTTCATACTATTTAAATAAATAAGCTGCTGAAATTGTAAAAATGAAAAAATGTTTCTATGAAAAATTATATTTTTTTTGAAAGCACAAAGCATAATTTATAATAAATTATGAGAATGATTCACTAAAAATCATTATTCAAGGCAATGTAAGATTTCTTTAGTTAATATAAGTATTTTTTATAAATTTAAACAATCGAATTACCAGTTTTCATAAATACTTTTTTAAGTAGAACTTTTGTTCAAAATTAAAGTTTTTGATTTTGATTTTTAATTCTATTTAAAAAAATCATTAATATATCTACTGATAATAATCACATAAAAAATAAAATATTTAAATAAAAATTACCAACTAATATTGTAAATCAATCAATTTTTAATATTTTCAAAGAAATTAATATAAACTTTAATAATTTTATTTTTAATAATCTGTATTTGACTTTTTTTTAATTTCAACAACCTCTACATACCAAGAACAACTTTTTTTAAATGTAACAAGAATATTTTTATTTTTTAATCTATTTTTAGCAAATTGGTTATCAATAAATTTTTTTTGAAAATTTAAGAAATAAAAAAAGAACAAAAAATATTACGCTTTTAACAAAATAGCTAATGGACTAAATTTATTTGGTTATAGTTATTTTGATAGATTTTTATTATTTAAAAAAATTTAATACAAAAAAATAAAGCACGTATTGTATTTAAGTGACTTATTATCATAAAAAAAGTAGAAACTCATTTTAATATTTAGTTTAAGAAAATTCGAGTTTATAAAATTTCATATATATATTTTTACTTTTATAATCAATCTAAAATATGGATGGATAAAATGCTCAAAGAATGAAAAAAATCTACCAAATTACTTAATTATGTTTAAATTATTTATTATTCAAAGTATTTACAGTCCATTTTAAAACCTATAATTTAAAATATTTGGTTATTGGTTTAATTTTGGTGACTTGAATTAATGTATTTTTACACAGAAATTTTCTGAAAAAGATAGTGTTGATGAAACCATTTTAAAATAGAAAATAGAGAAAAGTAAGTATTTCTATTAACAGGTCATTAGTAAAATAATATGAAATTCAAATTTTAAGCAAAAAATAATTGACTAAAATTTAGATTTTTGCTTTTGTTAGTTAACTTAATTTTGATAGAACTAGTTATAATTTTTTAAATTAATCAAATGATATGTTAACAGATCGTTAAAATTGTTAACTGAATTATTTTAATTTAGCACAATCAATTGTTTTGATTTAAATTTTATGAATGAAAGAAGCCTGATTATTGTTTCAATTAAGTTTAAGGTTGTTTTTTGAAGATGTATTGATTAAAATTCAAGTAATTCTTCTACAGTTAACCAACAAAATTTGATAGAGCCGTTTGCAAAGAATACTTATAAAATATGTCTGTGTCTTTATTAAAAGAGCCATTCAAAAATTAATTTAGAACGTTAGATTATGTAAATGTTACGATTTAATTCAAAGAGAAAATTTTTTTGTTGATGTAATTTAAAAAAGTGACGAATGATCAATATACTAATTTCAAGTTATTATATGTTATTTACTTTTTAAATGTAAATTTAGATTAATTTCTTGTTAATTGATTTAATAGAGATTTGATTCTCCTTTTAAGTAGAAACAATTTGAGGGTTCAAATTTAGATAGAGTTTGACAAATTGAGTGTTATTGTTAATTTCTCAAAAAGCTTATCTGACCTAAAAGTTATGAAAATTACTGGAAAAATACTTAGAAAATAAATTATTTTTGTGTGTTATTTTTAAGCTTGATTAGTGACAAATCAAAGTAGACAAAAATGTAAAAATCACTGCATAGTGGTATTCATTTTAATAGACATTTGTTTTCGATGTAAGAAAGAGAACATTGATATAGATAGAGTCTATTTAATATTAGCTAAAAAAAAATTAGAAAAAGGGAGGGAAGGAAAGAAATCATAAGTAGTGTACACAAAATCTAAACAAAATTTAAATTCCTTTTTATGTGCATGTAAAAGGGGTAAAAAGTTAAGGAGTGTTGTAATTGAATTAATTTACTCTGAGATCTGAAAGCACTGAAATTTTTGATAACACAAAGCAACAAAGAAGTATTTATTTGATAGGAGCAGTATTAGTTGAACAGAATTACTCACTAATATTTTAACCAATATAGTATAAGAGAATAATTTACAAATATTTTAAATACTATTTTTATTTTTAAGAGCCTCGTGGAGTAGCCGAACGAAATGGACAAAGCTGAATAATGCATGCTAAAGTGTAGATTATAAGTACGAATGAATAGGTGGGGGTATTGTAGTAAATAGTGAAAGCGACAATTCGATTGGTTTTTTTTGCATTTGGGGAATTGTATAAATTTTAGATTTCTATGCACAAAAAAGAATCAATGAATGAATGAACCAATATGATTAGTAATGAGATGCAAAATGTAATTAATTTTTTACTATCAAGTTTGATAGAATGGCTGAGAGTATGTTTGTTTGATTGTTTAATTGACTGCTTTTTGATAATATGCATTAGATGTACAAGCTTAGACTAAGTGATAATATCCCAAGAATGGTTAGTAATATTAAATAGATAAGAGAAAGGCAAACAAAAAAAGCAATAATCGAAAATAACAAAAAGAAAAAAAAATTTCTCGAACTAGATTTCATTTACAGGGAAAAATATATATATATTTATATATAATATTGCTAAGAGAGAGATTCAGATAGACTCACTGACTGACAGAAATTGAAGACGATGCTGAGTAGTGAAAGTATGATAATGAACTATACTACTAATGAGATCGTGTAGATTTCCAACCCTGATGGCCTCCATTCATCATAAACTCCTACCAAGGCCAAGGTGTAGAAAGTTTAAAAAAAGATTAGAAAAGAATCTGCTTCCTCTGCTACTAATAAGAGCACTCCTAAACAGTAATAGTAGCACATACAAATTCAAAAGAACAAATAAGTCATTTCTTAGCTTACATCTCCTAGCTGGTCCGATAAAACAGTCAATTTAGCATCTTCTACCTGCTCGACTGCTCCACCTTCCTTAACCTCTAAATGCTCAATTTCTTCATCAGGTGCAGCTAGTTCTGGTTCTTTGAACGGCTAGTGTCTTACAAATACTCCTTATTAACTAAATCAACAGTAAAATCAACAATAATAGTCAAATTTGTATTAAGGAACATCAAAAAAGAAGAACTAAACAAAGATCTCTCCTCGCAGTTAGGCTTCATCCCTTACTTCCGAGATCTCTTCTTTTGATTTGTATTCTTACAATGATTGTGTTGGTTCTTCAACCAGTAGTACAAACTAAGGAGTTACTAATCATCCCCACCTTTAGAATCAGGCAAATTTTACTCAGGCTCCTTATGAATGCATAAATATACATGCCAACTCTATAAATTTCTCCCCTATTGTTTCTCCCACTCAAGAATCTCTTAACTATTAGTAAGCACCCCTTCACACTCAAGATCATATTTTACACTCTCCTTCACCAAAATCCTCAGCTTACTATCAACAAAACTAAAATCATCAAACTTACACATAATCCTCCTCATAAAAGAATAATAGTAACAATGCTAATTGCTACTCTAATTACAATTAAGGATATGCCTCCAGCTAATAAACTCCATACAGTTAAAGTGGTTTTGACAAATCTGTCTCTAATAGCTGCAACCCTGCTCCACTTTTGGCAAATTGGAGTGTTTTACCAGTTGAGATTTAAAGAGCAACTTTGAATATGAATGGAAATATTGAAGAAGTATAGCTAAATTTCGATAATTATGTTCCTATTATCTAAATGCCTAGCAATAATAAAAAATTGGCATTCCAAAAGGTAAAAGAAGCTCAATAGCTTTAAGAAAAATTAGTCTTCCATCTTGCCAACCTTAAGGAGGGAACTACATTACAAAACGCTGTTGATGATTTAAGAGATAAACTATTGAGGGCCAACGGAGAGAGAACTTCCTCAAGAGACAACACATCAGCATCAAATAAAAGTGGTAATCAATCCAGTGAATCTGCTGAAGCATTAACTCAATAAAAAGTTACCAAGCAAAAGAAGAATTCAAAGAAATCTAGCAAGCAAGAACAAGGTGTTCAAAACAACTGCTCTCCTCAAAAATATCCTATTGGCAATAACTTTTCATAAAACAATTAATAGATAGCACAAGTTAGCGACAGTAGATAGAATGAGAACATAGAACAATATAATCCCATTTACAATAACACTGCAGCAGTTAACAATAATTTTTATTCATATCATGCAGAGGAAGAAATGCAAAATAAGGAGGCAGAAGTTAATATTTAACCTGCTCCTTATTAATCGGGAAGTCAACAGCATCGTATCAACAATGAATTCAGTGACAACTCTGCAATTCATAACCACCATCATGCTGCTAACAATGGCTAGGCATTAGAGGGATACCACCACCAAGTCGCCAATAAAAATCATTTGATGTCTCCTCGTAAGCCCGCTCATTCCATGTAAGGATACGAAGAAGAAGTTATGAGCCAGTAAGAACTCATGAATAACTAGTAATAGCTTTTTTTATTTAAATTTACAGATTTTGGGTATTTACAATCTGCATATAGCAGGGTAAGTGTTAAAATATTATAAAAGTTTTTTTCTTACAAACTTTAAGTTTATTTAGAAGACATTTAGTACCAAAACAACAAAAACATGCGCAAATATGGACAAGTTATAAATATTTAAAAAAAACGCTTAACTTTTCATCGTATTTAAAAAAGATACTCTTGTTTGAGTGAATTGCATATAAAAATCTTATTACTTTTAAATAAAATAATCAAAAAAACAATCAATCAGAACAAAGTGAAAGCAAACAAAATTAAACTGTTTGTTTGTCTCTCTCTTTCTTTCTTTGCGCAAATTGCTTGCAAATTAGTTTAAGATTAAATATATAATAGATAAAAATATTGCAAGTAAAAATTGAATCAATCAAAGGTAGTTTTTAAAATAGTCAAAAAAATGTATCTACGAAGTATTTGCTTATTTTGTTAATTAGGCTAGCAAAATTTTTAAACTGCTTACTTAACATGATTGTTAGAAAGTTTTTCTCATTTTTTTTCAAGTAAAAAGTAAAAAAAAGAGGAAGAAGAATTAATTGAAAATTTCAAAGTAAAAAAATCCCTAAAATTGAAGCATTAGAAATAGAAAGCACATTTAAAAGAAATCACATAATCAAATATCAAAAAAATTTTACTTGATAGGCTAGCAGGCTCTCTATCAAAAAAATTTAATTTAATTTGATTTTTTTCTTTCTTTCTTTTTCTTTTTCGACTTTCAGTATTAGAAATATATATACAAATAAGCATTCAATAAAAATTCCTCTCTTATCTCTATCTATCTAGATAGATATTAAATCTTTTGAAAAAGATATCTTTTTTTCTCCCCGACTTTACTCCATCATTTTCCTTGAAAATTTCTTCCGCCTAATCGTCACATATTTCATTTTTATAAAATCTTGCCTGTTTGCATTTTTAAAAAAATTATAATACATCCCCACTGATTACTTCCATATTTGCATTTTTTTAACATAGCACAGGTTGGGCATATTTTTAAAGTGTGAATTTTTATCTAAGAAAAATAATCAAAAATAATCTTATGTACTTACTCGAAATATATTTTTACACTTTTTTTCTCCTTCTTTACATTAAAACATTTCTTTTTCTAATCTATTATAGAATAAACCAATATGAGGAATTCGCATATCAACCTAAGTTGAGAAAGTACATGTCAGATCCCTTCGGAGATTACTACTATAACAATAACCACAATTACATGAACTAGATGGGTAACCACAACTAATTAGGAAATTTCAATCACAGGTACTTTACTCATATCCAATCATTTTATGAAAATATGGGAAAAAAGTTTACTAAAAATTATTACTACACTTTTTCCCCTTTTGTTTTTAATTACTTTATCAATACTTAACTCAATATAATTAAACCCTAAGCGATAACATGGATGGACCACTTTCAGTAATTTATGAAGATGAAAACCCTTATTACAATTAATAAGGTAACATGATGTCTAACAATTTTAAAAAAGATGACGATGATACCCTTTACGGATATGTTTCTCAAAATGATACAATTGAAGATTTAATAAATTCCCAATCCAAGCCTAAATAAAATAAAAATGGGTACTTTGGAGGAAGTTGCTCTAATATAAATAATAATTTCAATTCTAATGGATATTATGGATCATACGCAGATGAAATCAGTAACGGAAGAGTTTACAATTCTAGAAATGCTGGAGTAGATTCCTTCTTTAACTCAGGCAATCAATAGATTGGAAGTTCAGATAACTTTTTTGGAACAAAATAACGTACAAGCAGTGTAGCTACTACTGATCTCCACTCTACTTCCCAAAGAAAACTTGACTTCGACTATGGGTTTGAAGGAAACAATTCTACTTTCAATAAAAATTATTGAGAAATCAGAAGTGGAAAAGATCTGCTTAAATCACTTAAATAGCCAGCGCACTTTTTCCTGTCTATTTAATGATTGATTATAAATTGCATTAGCGCTCTTACTAAGGTAATCGATGTCTTAAATTCCGATAACCTAGTTTGCTGTTGTCTAAAGCAGTTTAATTATTTTCCATTAATATCCTCATCTAATAAACAAATATTTGATCAATAACTATAAATTGAAAATCTATTCACATTTTCTACCTTCACTTTTTTTCATATAACTAATATAATAAAATAACTCATCAACTTTGCATCACAACAAAAATAATCTAATTGAAAAATTCTTTCACATCTAAGCTAGACGGATAGGCCGTCGCTAATGCACACTTCGAAAATCCTCAAACAGGAGAAAATGCGTGTATTTATGGATGAATCAAAGGAATTATTGAATGAAAACACCTTTTTTAATGAGAATACAATAAATAAAAGAAACGGAACGGATGACAAATAAAGTGATGGAATACTCAGAAAAATCTTTATATTTTTTAAAATCCTAGCAACAACAAAAACAATAATAATAATGGTATTCAAAGAAAATAAAACCCCTCCAATGCTACCTATACATGTTCTTATAGAATCTAATTAATAAATTTAAACAATTCTAAGATCAAACAAGGATTTCTGACTGGATTTATTACTGCTAATAAATATTCATATAAAGGCCAAAATTATATGGCATTTTTAAAATATCTATTGTGTAAGCTCTAAAAGTAAAGCTTTATAGTTTCAAAACAAACAAAAGAAGTTTCTAATTAATTTAGCTTACGAAAGGTATAGCTTTTATAGTCGGATTTATAGGTAGCTCAAAAACAAAAAATATATGAATTAGTTAGAGAATATTATTTAATAACAATAAAATAATAATTAATAAAATAAATGAATAAATAATTAGTTTACTTATCTATTATATTGCAAATAACAACAAAAATAAATAAAATAAAATTATATTGTTAAAGAAAACGCTAACTCAACCAATCAATCAATTTATTTATCTATCTTCTCCATACTTAATCTAAGAATGCATAATCTTTACATCTTTATTGCCCTTTTGATTAAAATTTACTTATTATCTTTTACACACACATAAATACATTCAATTAAAATCAATCTCTATTTCGACTGATAAAATTAACAACTAAGTTATTTCAAATTATTATTCTAAAAGATGAAATAAGAATATAAACTAAGTTAGCCTTTCTAATTGGGACAGCCAAATAACCTTAAAAAATTAAAATTAATTTTGCTATCTATTTATCAAGCACAATCGATCGATCTCTGATACATTTCTTTGCTCTAAAATTATCTCAATTAATTTATTAATTAATTACACATAAATTCTTTAAAAATAAGATATATGTGCTTTATTCAAAATTCCTAAGCTCACTCAATTCTTTTCTTTCTTTAAGTAAGCTATTTAGTTAAACTAGCATATAATCTATCAAGATTGAGGACTCCTTTAATCTAAAATAATTACAATTTAATTAATAAGTAAATACTACACAGAGAATCAGTTCTTTGAGTAGAAGTCAAATATATTGAGTAACACTAGGTATTGCTAGTTGACTTCTTAGTTCTTTAAAGAAGCAACTCTCAGAATAAAAATGGTACAAGCAATTCATAATAAATATAGCAAAAATTGATTTTTTAAACCAATAAACCAATTAACTAACACAAGTACAAATAAATGAATGAGATGTAAGTCAGAAGATCTTGAAAGCATAGAGACAAAGACAGACAGAGAGAGAGAGAGAGATAATAGATGACTGAAAGTTAAAGTGAGTTTTTAGTGATACAATAATGAAAATACTAAGAATAAAATACCACAATTTATGAAAAGATATTTTTTATGAAATATTGATGAAATTTTAATAAAAAAAAGCATCTATAACACCATCCATAAATCCACCCAGACTTACATAGATTGATACAGACATAAATACAAAATAAATATATATATCATAATAATTTCAAAATCTTAGACAGCTATTCCTACTATTTTAAATCTTATTTTTTACATGAAATTACATAATAATAAATACAAAAAGTCAACCTAAATACCGCCTAAGAATTTTATTTTTTCTCTACACTTTCAAAAAATTTCATTACTATGCAAATGTCATTAGAACTAAGTACTTTATTATTCGTATTCTTTATATTTTTTCCGTTGATTATATTAACGCTTAACCAAACAAGCGATGCACATCAAACCTACTTCTCTATTCAAAATATATTTTTTACATCAATTTTGTCACAATTTCATTTGGTTTATATTCTTTGCCATACATACACTCAACTTTACATTTTTACATAAGAATAAGATTTGTAAATAATTTAGAAACCTCAGCTTTTTTGATAAATACTTTTGATTTTGAAAAAAATATCTTTTAATACTGCTTAGCGTAATTACAATTTTTTATTACTATGTCACTTCAAAATGTTTTAAGGATGAAATAATAAACATAAAATCATAGTAGAAAAAGAAGAAAATAGCACAATCAACCAATATCTCTAGAAACCTTTTATTTAGCAAAAATAATCAATCTAGAGTTTCTATAAAAAAAATTTAAATATTGATATGACGTTTACAATATTTGTAATCTTATAATTTTTAGATAATTAGCTTATTTATCTATATTATGAGTATTTATTTTAGTGCAAAAATTTTTGAAAATAATATCATTTATCTTTCGTTGTTTATTTGTGTAAAATTAGTAATGGCGCTCAATTCCAGTTTTTTGATTGAAGCTGGTCCAAGAATAGAGTATCTTTTTGTTTAAAAATTTCATCCTTTTCAATTTTAGTCAAAAAGATACTTCTAATCACATCTTAAATTTGAGAAAAGAAAAAAATTTCAATTATTTTTTGGGTAAAGCAGTGATTTGCCTCACTCAACTTTTGAGTGATCAAACAATATCGATACAAAAATTAAATTATAATAATAAAGTAAAAGTTAATCAATAAGTAAGTCTAACTTTTTCACTTTGGTGGTGGTTATAGTTGTTTTTACATACATAATATAAGCAATTTTATGAAAAATTAATATTTCTCTTTTTAAAATACTTTGTTTTACTCTTAAGACAATTTTTTGTGTCAATATTTTTTTATCGAAAACTCTCTAGAAAATTTAGAAAGATTAAGGCAGGCATCTATCTAAAGAATTTTTTGATCATTCTCTAAAAGCATTATTAATTATTATAAAGATTGATACTTTTTCCTTAACTTAATGGTTGAAAAGTTAAAAATGTTAAAATATAATATTTTTTACTAGTCTATATTTTATTTATCTAACTATTTAATTCACTCACTCAAATACATTACTCTTGAGAGAATATTTTTCCATTATCCTTACTATATTTGTAAGTTATTTTGAAATTAATTTTTGTTACTAATATTTATTCTATAGTTTTGAGTTTACAAATATTTGATTTTAAACCTTATATCTCAATAGATTATTCTATTCATAGTTATCTTTTAGTTAGAGTAATTTCAAAGAATGTCAGTAGAAGAGTAAACTATAAAATTTTAGGTCATTTTTATTACTCTTTATTCTTTCTTGTAAATATTTTGAGTCAGTATAAATGAAAAAATTAGGATTTTTTGATGAATATCAAAACAGATGAAAATTAATTTTTCCAGCTTTAAAACATCAAAATCTCCACAAAAAAAATTTTTTAGTTAATAAGAATTAGTGTTGCATAAATCTAGCCCTGCAAATTTTAATAAAGTCGTATTATAATTCTCACGAATTGGCTTAGATTATTAATTAAATGTAAAAGAATATCAATTGGTTCTTATGTTTTTTGAGAATTCAAAATACATTATTTACAGCTGTTAAAAAAATAATTTAATTCATTAATAAACAATGAAAAGAAAATAATTTTTAAATTAAGTTGTTTGTAATCCAAATTTTATCTACAAAATTTACGAAATTAATTGATAAAAAATCAATTTGTTTAAAGCTATCATATTTCCATAACTATCGAAAATAATAAAAATAAATTTAATTGTTATTTTAATTTAATTCAAAGTTTATTTTTTAATTTTATTTAAACTTGCTAAATATTATTAACTAAAACATAATACTAAGTATTAATACTAAGTCATTAAAAGTTATAGATTTCTTCATTCAAGAATAAAAAAGATATCCACTTGAATTGATATAAAAGAATAATTTTTATATTAATGCCATTAAACAAACCTTCAAATTTACTGAAAAAATATTTCTGTGTCATATCTTTCCAAATGGAATATTGATTTTTTACAAATAAAATTCTAGAAATACTAGAATAATATTTTATATAAATTTGGCTGTTATTGTAAAAAACTTAAATATTTAAGATTTTAAATTACATTTTGATTTTTGCTGACTTTTACTTTTAAATTATTTGGTAAAACAAATAATTAATTTTTTAAGCCTGAAAATATAATAATTTGTTTGGACATTTGAAAATTATAATATATTTTAATTGCTCTAGCTTGTAATAAAATAGTAGAATTAAGATCTCTTTCATAGTGAAAAATTTAAAATGGCCCAAAATTATTAAAGCAATTATCAAGGTATTGAGTTATTTTATATAGTTTGAATAGATTATTTAAGAAGTTTTTAAGAGATTATTAATATTGTGTTTTAAATGATGTTAAGGAACAAAAAACATAGGATAAAGCTACAAATTTAATGAAAAATTTGAAGATTCTGAAGAAATAGATGATGATGAAATTTCATAACAAGAAATGAAGGTGAAAGATATGCAAAATAGAGTTAGCACTGCTGAAAATAAGAAATAAAATTTAGAATTTAATGCAAATTAATATAAAAATGGAGGGGTTTAATATTAATAAAAAGATAGTTTTATGAATAATACAAGCTATACAAATGGTATTTAGTAATCACATATTTACAACTATGATAAAAACAAAATTAATGATTCTCCTTCTAAAATTACTGATATATAAGTTAACTTGAATCAAAGCACTATTGAAAAACCTTCTGCTATATGCTTAATCTAATTCCATCAAGATTCAAGTAGAATGGAGCTAGGATCTAGAGCAATAGAGATACTTGAAAAATACTCAGATCAAAAAGTTAGTTTCGTTTCTATTGTAGGTCTTTATCGTTCTGGAAAAAGTGCTCTCTTAAATAAACTTCTTGATATTAAATAAGGCGAAGGTTTTAAGGTTGATGACTCTGTGAATGCTTGTACTATGGGTATTTGGATGTGGCCTATACCACAATATAATCAAAAGGATGATCTATATATTTTCTTTATAGGTAAAGAGTAGTTTATTATGAAATATTTATGAGTTTTTAAATTTATATTTAGAGCAATTCAAAGTATGATATAAAATTCTATTAAATATTAAATAGATACCGAAGGATTATAAAGTGTTGATTAAAATCAAGATCATGATATAAAGATTTTCACATTGAGTATGCTTATATCTAGCTTTTTTATTTACAATAGCAAGGGTGTTATTGATGAAATATCAATAAATTAGTTAGGACTTGTTACAAAACTAACCAAAAATATAGCAGTTAATGAGTATGGAGATAGAATGGATGAATATATGCTAGCTTAATACACTCCTAAGTTTTTATGGATTTTACGTGATTTTTCACTTGAACTCTAAGACTCTAAAGGAAGAAGAATCTCAGCTAATTAATACTTAGAAAACTGCTTAATGGATGATGTAATTTCATTTATTTTATCAAACATATTTTGATAAGACAAATTATTATAAAAGGGTAATAGTAAAACATAATCAAATAAAAATGTAAGAAAAGCTATTTTATCTTTCTTCAAGGACAGATCGTGCATAACTATGGTTAAGTAGATATTTGAAAAATTAAATCAATTGATATTTTTTAAAAAGCTAAATAAATATTTTTTTTAAAAATTAATTTAATAAAAGACCTATTAATGATGAAGAGAAATTAAAAGTATTAGATAGACTTTAACTTGGAGATTTAAGAAACGAATTCTAATAATAAATTATTGCTTTAAGATCTTTTATACTTTAGAGATGCACACCAAAAATGTTTAATGGTTAATATTTAAATGGAAGAATGATGATTTCAATGATAGAAACATTTATAAATAATATAAATCACAAAGATGGAGTACCTAACATTTAAAGCGCCTGGGAAAGCATTGTATAAAATGAGTGCATTCTAGGTCATCAAGTAGGTTTGTAATAATTTGAATCATAAATGAAGAGCTTACTAGAAAATAGAGAAACTGCTGTTGATTTTATGGAACTCTACACAAACTTTAGAGCTATTAGAGATAATGTATTAGAAAAATATGATTCAATTGCAGGAATCAGAGAAAAAAATTAATTTTACCATCAATATCGTATGGAACTAATCAATCATATGGAATTGAGGGAGCAATAGGCTTTTGAGTAAAATGAAGAAATAGCAAGCACGTAATTAATTAATTTATATTAGTTAAATCAATGAGTCTTAACTAATTTTGTAAAATAAAAAGATAAAATGATTTACTGATCCAAGACTTAACAAAAGGTTTAAATGAAAAGTTTGTTTTAAAGAAATTCAATCATAAGAATATCAATGAATATATTACAGAGTTTAATGAGTAATTCTTTTATTTTTTGATTTGTTTTATTTATATTTTTTTAAAAAAATATTTAGGTTTTTAAGCTAATATGACCAAAATGCAGTTGGAATGAAAAAATCTGAAATTTTAATTACTCATATCCATTCTATCCATGAAAAATTTATAGGATAAATAGTTAATTCTATTATTACTGATTTTGACCAAAAGAACTAAAGCAAGTTGCTTTCTGATCAATTCAATCAAGAAAAAGAAACTTATTACAAACAATAAATTGAGCTTTTAGATGAAAATATAAACAGATATGAAGAAAGAGTAAATAATTTTCTAATGTTTTATTTTTAAATTAATATTTAAATTTTAAATAAAAGATTAAATAGCAAGAAAAGTAAAAGCAATTATACGAACAAGAAAAAGAAAAAATCCAAAAGAAGTTAGATGACACCAGAAAAGAAGTTGAAAATCTTCAGTAAAATATTAAAAATTACTTTATGAATTTATTAATAATTATTTTTTCAAAGAAAAACCTATAAGATGGACACCAAAGAGCTTGAGATTTAAATTGAAGAAAGAAATCAATAAATAGAATTACTAAAAAAATAAATAGTTGTAATACTTTTTGTTTGAAATTTAATAATATTAAATAGATCAAAATCATTTATTTTTTAAATCAAATTGATTTTTTTGTTAAAATCTTAAAAATATTTCAAATAGGACATGAAGAAAACCAAGAAGAAAGGGTGCTGTGGTTGAAATATATGAATTTTTAACTTAAAAAATAGATTAGTTAACATTTTTAAACATTAAAATTATTCTTTATAAAATACATTTAACAAATCATATAAATTAAATTTAATAAAAATAATTTATTTACATATCTTATGTAATTAAAATTGTAATTGGTAGTTCTTTAAATAACAAAATTATTAATCAAATTTCTTAAATTCAAAGTTTTTTATTTTATTTTCATCTCAATAAAAATTTTTCCAAAAATACCTTAAAAAATAATTAAATATTAAAATAATTTTGAAAAGTATTCATATTTCAATCTTTAAATTAGAAAGTTAAAATTAAGTTATGGCATAAAAAACTTCATAAAATAAACTATTTTTGTTTTAATAATTTGATATTATTTTAGATTCATTTTATTTTAGTTTAAAAAAATAAATAATAAAATCTTATCAAATTTTAATAATCTTTTTTTATTGATATTATAAATCAGGTATTAATTGATATTTAAATACTTGTTAAAGATTAATAGATAAATTAAATATCTAAATTCGGAAAAATTTAAGATAAGAATCTATT
Organism: Tetrahymena elliotti 4EA; assembly: GCA_000231825.2. Taxonomy (NCBI): domain Eukaryota; phylum Ciliophora; class Oligohymenophorea; order Hymenostomatida; family Tetrahymenidae; genus Tetrahymena; species Tetrahymena elliotti. Next base: position 288,287 of record JH720365.1, read on the forward strand.
TTAGCTTGTAAATTATAATAACTAAATATAAAAAACTAATTAAACCATAATAGTGAATATTATATAATAGTAAATTGGCTTAAATAATTTTTTTATTAAAAAGTTTAGAATTAGATTAAAATAATATTTGCCTTGCTTAAACATAAAAAAGTTAACTTTTTTAGATTAAATCAAGTAAATAAAATTTTATTTTATCTAAAATCTATTTTTAGTATTATCACAAAATTATGATTTATTAATCTGACTATCTATCACTAAGGTTATTTCCAAAATAAGATTTATTTGTCTTCTCCTGAAGAGTCAAAGGATTTTTCATTCATAGCGGATAGAGAATTCACTGGCTAAGAATGTGCTCCTTCATAAATTTGATTCTAATTTGAGTTCTTGTCCCATATAATAACATTAGAATCTCTACCTCCTGTAATGAATGATGAATTATTTAATTTCTCAATGCACTTAACATTGTCTGTATGACCTGTGTATATTTTTTTGGTAATTTTATTTGAATCTAGTTTCCATTCTGTAACATCGTTGCTAAAGCCATGTGAAACAATAGAATTACTACCCAGTGCTACCATGTTCCTAACTACTTTTTCTTCTTTTTGGGTTGTTGAATTTGGCTTTAACTAATAATTTGCAAATCCTTTGTGAATCACTTTAAATTCCTTTTTTATTTATCTGCCCCTCTCTTCTTCCCTTTAATTACTCCATGACTTTTTTCTCATTTAAGAAGAAATAAATGAACTGTCTTAATCTTCACTAATTTTAGAGTCTTCTTAATTATTGCTTTTTTATTCAAAAAAAAATTTTAAATCAAAATAATTTTTGAAGATCACTCACCTTGAAACTTTGTTCGAATTCAAGTTAGTAGAAGTAGTTTAAGAGGTTTATTATTAGATTGATGAAAATGATGGTAAAGAATTGGCTCTTTAATGCACTTAGATATTATCATAGCCTCCTGTTAATACTGTTTCTTAAATGGATGCTACACAAAATAGAATACCATTGTGCTTTGTTTCAATTTCCTTTAAGCACTATCCTGTGAGTATATTCCATTACTTAACATTTCCGTTTTAATGTCCACTTAACAAAACATATTAAACAACTACTGATAATTAAGTTTTATGAGGCTACTAGACTAATCCTCTATATCTTGGTTACTTTTCTTAGAAGTGCTTCTTAGAAAAGTGAACAGGTATAGATTACTGGAAGGTCATGACATTTAAACAGCTAACAGGTCTTCTATTAGAAGGTTCAATGTCTGAGAATACTTTCATCTTTTTAACTTTGTTATTTTAGACAACCCATAGAGTAATTGTCCCATCAAAATGACCAGTAAAAAATTAAACAGCTTTACTCTATACTTTCTTTCTTGGAGTTATGATACTAGGCATTTGAGTTTCTTAATTTTTTTGCTATGATTTCAATATTGTCAAACACGTTACTTTATTAGGAGGTTTTATTTTCCTTTCTATTTTGCAGGTTCTAACATTTAGAATTATTATTTACTTATCACTCAAGACACCAATAGTTTGTGAGGTGAACTTCTATAGAGCCACAACAGAGATATTTTCAAGAACTCTAGACCACTCAAAAGGATGATTATTGCTCTGAGTAATTTATGTATTTTAACTTTAGGTATCCTAAATATCTTGTTAACTCCCTTCAATTATCTGATCAGATCTCTATTAAATCATAAGCTTAACTCTCTTAGTAATATTAATCTTAATAGTATTCTACTGATTTATTTATTTATTTTTATTTTGATAAAAATTTAATACCAAATATTGTTTCCCTAATATTTAATGGTAAGAATTTATGTGCTAATTTAAAAAAGCAATAAAGAACTGTAAATTCATTATTATAAATTGAAAGTTTCATAAGCATCAGTAAAAGCATTTGAAATTAACCAGAAAAACATAAATAAATAACTTTAAAAAACATGTTCACAAAAGCTAAAACATACTTCTAAAAATATGACATACTATTTAATGACCAATTAAAAACTTTTTTATTATTCTTAAGTAAAAATTATTCTATTTTTTGATTGGTTTTAAAGTTTTTGTTAAGAATAGCAACTCATTTTTCTTTATTTTTTTTCTTCTTTGAGTAATTTTTAAAATGATTTTGTGCTAAAAAATTATTATTAAATTTTAGAAAAACATTTTCAGCAAATTATCATAAATTTCTAATTAATTGGATAAAAAATTAACTTATTTGCATAATTTTATTTTGGTAAAATTTAGATATTTTCTTGTTACAAGTAAATCATAGTTTGGTTTCTAAATATTGATTTCAAAGATTAAAAATTTAATTGAGGAAGTTAAATTTTGTGCTATCTTAATTTTAGTGAGTTTTTAAAGAATAAATTTTACTCAATTAAAATAATTTTATCAAGATAAATTTAATTCAAAAATGTTAATTTTAAGATTTTAAGAATATTTCTTTAATATTAATGAAATTAAGATTCATATTTTTCAAACATTTTTTGATGATAAATTTCAGACAATTTACTTGATTTTGCACTCTCATTGAATTTATTTGATTCTCTTCTTCTGAATCATTTGGTATACTATAATAGAAGAATCTTTTATAACTCTTAATAATTTTAGTAAATCTTGATGAGAACAAAGTCCTTTATTGAATTATTTCTAAGCTCAAAAATTTTAATATTCAAATCATTTGAAAATGTGTTTTAGATAAAATTAAGCTGAATTCTTATTAAATGATTTGATACTCATCCAATAATGACATCTCTAAATTGAAAAAAAAAATTTTAATTTTAAATAATATTATAGATTAAAATGTCTTTTGATCTAGGTTAATTAAAAGATTGATAAGTAAATTGACCCAATAAAGAAAGTAAAATGGATACTTAATTTAATAGATCTATGTAATTTTTTTGACTTTGAAATAATGAATCTTTAAAGTATTTTTATTTAATTTAACTAATTACTGTTTATTAAACAATAAATATAAATTAACAACATATTTCTTCTGGTTTAAAGTTTAAATTAATTAGTTTTTTTGCTCGCAAAACAATCAATTAAGCAATTTAAGGTGTTTAGTTATGGAATCTATAACATCTGCTCTTCCTGGTCCAATAGCACAGACTGTAATGCTGCCAGGTTCAACCTTTTTTAAAAATATGTGTAGGTTAATTAAAATTTTGCATACGATTAAAGATTACTTAAGTTTTTCCTGCATCACATACAACATAGGTATTAAGTCCAATATCTACAGCCTTCTTTTCTAATTCAAGTAGTTAATCCTTAGAATCTACTTTTAAAACAATTTTAGGACAACCACATTCCTCCCAATTGTCAAGAATTTATTCAACTTCGCGTTCATCAAGACGTTCTTCTAATTGTTGATAGGCTCCCAAAACTATTTATTGTTAAATATTTTTTTATTGATGAAAAAATTGTTTTATACAAAATCTTTTTAAGCTGCTGCATTGCTTGTCTTTTTTAGGTGATTTGCATTTATAATGCTAGAAAATAAAACAGAAACATTTGATTATAAGAGTGTTTGCTATATAACTTTTCATTTTATTTTAAATTCTTTACCTGCATGTCCAGTTTAAGCTGCTATTTTACCAGTACCCATCTTAAGATCCATTCTTACTAAACAGACCTTTTTTAAAATGAAAAATTTAGGATTAAAAATAACTTTGATAGTATTTAGGGAAATTGAATTGTTTGAAAGTTGAATATTTTACCATCTTGTAATAAACTTCATCAACATCCTCTCCCATAGGATATGTCATATCTTTAACTTAGATTCCAATGTTTTTGGAAGACTACTTTTGTGTTTAGGGGATCATTCCAAGAAGTTATTCTGGAGAGAGATCTCCTAATAAATTGACTTTGCTTAAATCTGATTATCCTCCTTTGTTGGAATCTTCTTAAAATTGAAAAATAAGTTCAACTGCCTTTTCCTTATCTTATGTAAGAGCTATAGCTTAATTAACTAAAGCTTCTTCGAATCCTAATTATAGGAGTTCAGACTTTAAAGTTTATTGGTCCATTTATTTAAAGCTTAAATTTATTAAATGCTTAATGATTAATTAATGAATGTAAATTTATTTTGATTATTTTAGATTGAAAAAAAATAAATAATATGATATTTTATTTTCCTTATTTGTATAAATAATTAAACTATTGTCTGTTTTTTATCTAGTAGTCAATATATTATTATTCTCTGCATTATTAAACTAATACTCAAATTTTTGCACTTCGAACTTATTTTAAAGTTAAATATTCTTAAACATACATCCCTCTCACTGGTATTTTTATATTATGTTTCTAGATATATCAACTAATATTTTGTTGAACACTCTTTTCTCTCTTTAAATATCATTTCAAAAACTGCTTGTTTTTTCATTCACACTGTTCTCTTTTAGTTCTCCCGATGTATTATCATTATTCATTGAATTATTATTCAATAGAAATTAAAATTAAATTGAAATAAAAAATATTTTATAAATAACATAAATTCTTAAAGCTATTTTTGAATTTTAACAGACCCCTAAAATAATTTATTAAATATAATTCACTAATAATTTGATGTTTAAATTTTTTAATGAAAAAAATCAAGTATTCCTCATGATTGATATTAGTTTTAAAAATATTAAAAATTTATTATCCATATAATTTCAAAAATTAAATTAGGTTTATTACTCATTTTTAGGTTTTTAGGTGATCAAAGAGATGTTTTCATATTATTTTTTATTCAAAATTAACAATAAATTTTTTTTATAAAATAAATTAACTATAGAAAATAAGACAAATTAAAATATGTCTCAAACGGAGTTTATTAGCCTCAACTTATACAAATTAAAAAAATAATTTTTATTTTCAAGAAATATTAGATTCTATTTAAAGTATTATTTTTCTAGAATTAAATAGTAGGAGTTAAATTAAATTTGTTGATGAAGAATATATATTGCTTGCAAAAGCTTTTATTAGCATAAATATAGTTAAAACTTTTTTCAACTTTTTTAATAAAAATAATCATTAATTCATTGAATAAATAACTAGGTATTACATTTAGTTTAATAACAAACATAAATTATTTCAAAGGAAACATAAAAATGAGGTTAAGTTCAAGCAGCTTTTTTCCTTAAATCGAACCTAAAACTTTGAAATCCCTAAACAGAGGAAGCACTTAAGATGAAAATAGTTTCAATAAACCTAGATCTTCAAAACTTATACAATCTACAGAAATTTTTGGTCAGCCATTTAAAAATAAATCTAATATTATGTAAATTGAAAACAAGAAAAGAGCTTCCATCACAGTAATTTAAAATAACCTTTTCTATTCTATAAAATCTTTTAAAGTTAGGAGGTAGTCAGAAAGAAATTATCAAAACCCTTAGCGAAAAATTAGATGAACATCAATATCTTATTGATTCGCGCAACTTAAATATAGAAGAATTAGAAAATTAAGTTAAATTGATAAAAGTAGAGCTTTAAAATGAAAAAGTAGTTGTCTAAGTAAAAACAGAGTAGAATTTGAAATTACAAGACACTAACGAGAAGTTAAATTCAAGGATCAGAATTTAAACATAAAAGTAATTTTTCCTAACATATTTTTTTGAATTTATGAAAAACATAATAAGTTTGTAATATTCTACATAATTTATCAGTTAAAAACACATCCTTTTCAAATAAATTCATTAAAAATAAAATAAAGTCTAAATAAAAAAGAACATTTTTTAGAATATTTTATTGATCATTTTGAAATATATTAAAATAACTATTTAATTCATAATATTTAAATTAAAAATAATTTTAAAAAGATTTGATGATTTACAAACCAAATTCTTTACTTTAGAATAAGATTTCAAATCAGTAAAGGAGCTAGAGAAAACTAGGATAGAATAATGGAGTTTTAAAGAATAAAATTACCAAAAAAAAGTAGCTGATTTAGAAGCAAAACTGAGCTCTTAAAAAGAAGACTCTAAATCAAAAGCTAAAAATGCGTTGTTGGAAGCCTAAAAACAAATCAATGAGCTTTAAGCTCAAATTAAATCCTTAGAAGTAATTCCTATTTAAGAAAAAAAATGATTTATTTTTAAATTTATTTTTGTCCAGCAAAATATGGAAAAAGCTAAATGTGATTTAAGTTTTCAAGAAGAAAAGATTAAAGCACTTGATAAGGATAAACTTTAATATTGCTCAGAGGCATTAGAATTGAGATAGAAATGCAGTTATTAAAAAGATAAACTTGAAAACTAATCAAATGAAACACATGTAAAATCATTTACATTATCTTTGAGATTTTAATAATATTATTTTTAAAAAGAATTTAAGAGAGTAAAACAAACAACTTCTTCAAGAATAATAGTCTTTGAAGGTTTAAGTTGGTGAACTCCAAAAATAATAGCTTATGCTTGGAGATTTGAGATCTTAGACATAGAGGTGTGCAAGTGATTTTGAAAAACAAGTTCTATAAAATAAAGTAAAGTTTATCATTTTTATGTCTTAAAATTTACAAAATTTTCTTTTTCCTAGGATTAAATTCAAAGACTAGAAGCTGATATTGAAGGATTCAAAAAATAAGATAAAGAGAGACTTGATGAAATAAAAACTTTAAAGTTGTATATTGAGAAAAAGGACTAAAAAATAGTATCATTAACTGATCTTCTTTCATAAGAGAAATTGTAGAAAGGGGCTGAGTCAAAAGACAAAGAAGTTATCTTAAAAGAAGTATCAGATCTTAAAGAAGTAATCAAATCACTTAATGATAATGTAAATGGAATCAAATAAAAAGAATAAATATTTAAAGTTAATGTTGATAAACTTGAAAAAGGAGAGGTTGGCTATTTATTTTATTTGATTTATTTTTACTTAAATTTCTTTTATTATATAAATAGTAAGAAATATTAAAGAGTTTGAAATGTAATTATTGTTCAAAGTTTATCAAAGAACCTATTACCATCATACCTTGTGGGCACTCTTTTTGTTTCTAATGTAAAAAGGCTTATGCTAAGGATTGTATTAAGTGTGGTCCAAAAGTTAAAGTAGAAGCCATGTACAGAAACGAGTTACTTGATGATATCATAGTCATGTATAAAACTATGAATAGTGTAAAAGAGTCTTTAGTGAGCTTGATAAAAATGAAATGATTTAAGGTTCTCTATTAACTTTTACCTATTAATTCATAATATCTCTCTAATATTTTTTGTAGTTTCTACTCTTGTTTAATCAGAAAATACTGAAAAAATGCTTGAGATAGAAATCTGAAGGATATTTTACATTAATCTATTATATACTAAAAAATTATTTATTTGTTATTACCATTTATGTCAAATTTAAATAAATTTGAATTTATTACACAATATAAATGAATGAGGAAATTCTAAATTTAACAACTTTTTAATTTTTTTTGATTAAAGAAAGATATAATCATACCTTATTCAATCTATCTATCCGTTCAAATAAAGAGGATGAATACAAAATTGTTGGAAAATAATGGAGTATGCATGTATATATAATATATTTACTTATTTAACAAGATCTTTGATAGATAATTTTTTGTTTTGTAGCAAGTTAGTTAGTAAATTAATTAAATCGAATTCAAAAATAAAAGAAATCAATTGGGTTTATAACTCTAAATTGATAATAAGTAATTAATTAATTAGATTTGAGATAGTTGTTAAACAAACATTTAAAGGAATTAATTCAAAAATTAATATCAATTTAAGTAAAAATTAAGCAAAGGATAAGAGTGTATTTATTTTTTTGAGTGAAATATAAACATTGTATAATAGAAAATAAATAAAGAGCATTCTTTCTTCACTAAAAAATTACAAACAACTTATTCAGTTATACATTTTTTAATGATTACTAATATTTAATAAGAATAGTAGCAGCAGATCTGCCAAAAGTAGTCAAATCCTCTTGTTTTTACTGCTAGAGGACAGGTCAATATAATGATGGAAGAAATTAATGAACAAGAAAAATATTTTTAAAGTTAATAAATTAAACAACAAATCAAAGTAGCCTAAGCTATGAATAATGCTTAAGTATTAAGCTAATTGTTAGAAGCAAGTGAAGCTCACAACTAAAAATTGAGAGATTTAATAGAAATTATGAAAAGCAACCACACTAATGAAATCAATAGAAATTATTAACTTTAAATGGCAACTGAAAATCTCAACAAAAATTTAAACGAAAGATAGAATTTCATTTAACATCTAGAAAAAAGTTTGAATGACCATAGATAAAGAGAATGTTCTTATATCGAAAGGATAGCTGAATTAGAGGAAAAAATTCATTTTTTGGAAAAGTAGAATCAAAAATAAAGCACTCAAAACGTTTAAATAACAAATAACTAAGCAAATAACAACCAGATGACATATTTCTTACAAAATAGTAGCAGGTAACTTATTCCTGCCAGTGAATAGTTTTACAACACTAATAGTAATAACACAAACATGAGTAGTATGTTCTAAATGCAAAATGATAATTAAAATAATGTAAATTCCCTTTTTAACCATTCAGACTATAATAAATTAACAAATGAAAACAGACTGCTTTCTAATGGTTTAAATTAGCACACCACTTAAAACAACAATAACAGTACTATAAGTATATAAAACAATTAAAATACTTCAAATATCCCTTTTAATTAGCAGACTTACCTCTAGAATAAATTTATCATTGAAAATTAAGATTCATAAAGTATTTTGAATACTGATCTGTAAACACATTCTTCATCTTAGAATAAAAATTTACACCCATAGTAATAAAGCTACTAATGTAGTAGCTTAAATATTGTTACACTAGCTGCAGATCAGGAGCAAACTTTCAACACATTATCATTTAAACCTAACTAAATTACAGGTAATGTGACAAGGACTTCTTCTTTTATTTCACCCTCCTCAAATTCATTAATTTAGCAATAGTTATTATAGCAACAACAGTAATCTAATCTTTCTAACAGCAATATTTTGTCAAATAGTAGATCAACAAGTTAAAACGTTTAAGCTAACAATCAACAAAACAACTTTTTAAATACAAATCAAAATAATTAATGCAGTGATAATTCTAATTCAAGCTTGAATGCCTAAGTTTACAAGAAAAAAATAGAATCAATAATCTAAAGAGAAAATCCAGGTTTGCAATCAACATCCCAAAACAAGCAAAATCAAGTAACATCAGCAAAGGACAATACAAGATCTAACTCTTCTATCATTCCTAATTCTAATCTTACCCCTTAATATAATACAGTACTTCCACTAAATCTTAATACAAGTACTGTCAATTAGTAATAGGCCACTAATGGAACAAATTAATTAAACTCAAACAGACAAAATCAAAAGCAACCTAAAAATTTACCTGATGGCAAAAATAAAGTTTTAAACTCATCAAACAAATAGAAAGAGAATTTCTCATTTTCTAAGACTCCAAAAAAATCAAACACTTCTTAAAACAACACAACCCGTACAATTTAAATAGAAAATGGAGATTAAATAAATTCAATTCCATTTGAAAACAATTAAAATACACCTCTCAGGTCTTCAAAGACATAGAATAAAAGCAATAGTGAGTTTAACCAACAACTAAATTAAAATACAAACTAGCAACAACAAACCCAGCAAATATAATTTTAGACAACATAAGGCCTCACAAGAAATTAGTCATAATTAAGCAACTTGCTTTCAACAGTAAATGTAAATAGCAATACTAATGGTAAAGAATACCAAAGAAGTTTAAGCTAAATAAATTTTTCTAACTATGAGAAACCTACTTAATCTTAATCAGGATATTAATATTAATTAAACAAAGAAAGCAATAACAATAATAATAGTGTTTCTCCTATATTAGCAAGCTTATAAAATTATTAAATGCAAACACAAAAAGAATTAGCTCAATAATAAGCAAGTGGCTAATCTACAACTTCTTCTATAACTACAATTTAAAACCCTAATAATCAAAGGAATATTAATTTAAGCTCAAACCCCATTTCATCTGTAAATAACTTCTAATACAATTCTACAAAAAGCTAAAAAATATTTGCATCTAATTTCTAAGAAAACGCCACTCCTACATCATAAAACTAATCACAAACTCCCAAGATTTAGAATTAAAATTTCACAAAAATCAAAGGAACAAGATAATAACTTTCAAATAATTTATTTTCAGATAATTTTAATAAATCATAAACTCCCTAATAATAGAATTCAGCTTAACCTAAATCTTAAAATTTAATTCACAGTAGTAGCCAAAAGAATAATTAGTAACAAATATCAAATTAAAATAGTTAAAATGAAGTATCTAACCAAGGATTATCTGCATAGCTCTCACCAAATAACTAAGATATTAATTTCTAAAATAATTAAAATTAAACTCTAAACATTGTAAAACATTCTAAAGTTGGAGCTACACTTCACTCAAATTTTAACACAAATAGATCTGTCTCTACAGACAGAAATTTAATTGCTTAATCTCTTCAAGGAATTAATTAAAACTAAAATGATGCACTGGCTACTTCGAGTTATAAATAAAATTAAAATAACTAATAATAATGTTTTAAATTGCTTGATGGAAGTACTCATTCAGGTTAAACTACTCCTCAAAACTCAAAAGGAAATACTCTAAATAGACCAAAAGAAACATATTTCCAATCTATTGAACAAAGGTCCATAAGTAGTCATGGATAGGTTTAATCTAATATGCATAGAAGAAATTTAACTCCTAATTAATTAAGTTCAAATGCTGTATAAACAAATAAACATAGTAGATTTACTAGCTACACCCAGTATGCATAGGCAAATATATAAAACAATAACTTTTTATAAGTCAACTAATACTAACAGCCTATCTCAGCTTCAAGCACTCCCAAATCTTGTAAAAAAAATAATATAATAAACATCTAATAAAATTAAATAGAAGAAGGTCTAAATTTAGAATCAAGCCCAACTATTTACAAGAAAGGTGATGACAAATTTTCAAATAATTTAAACTTGAAAAATGCTACTCACTCAAAGCCTTAATCGCATAAATAACTTCAACAGCCTCAATCATATTAAGAAACAATTGAAACTATGTAATCCTAGTAACTCGTCTGTGCTTATTCTGAAGAAAATGCTTTATTTTCACATAGAAATTATAATTTTTCAAATATTATAAAAACAATATCAACAAACAGTAATAACAAGAACATCAAAGATGAATTGGAAAATAAAAGTAAATTCAGCCAGGGTGGAAGCAATTTAAAAAATCAAAATATTTAAGAAAATAAAAATGAAGGAAATAATGATGTATATATCAAAGATATGATAAATAACTAAAATAATTACAAATATCTTGAGGGAGATAATGATACGAGAATGAGCCTTTAGGAGAGTATGAGTGTTATGAGTAGCTGTATGCTTGTAAATAATGAGCATTCCCTTGTTTATGATAAAAATTTTAATGGATATGAAAACCATGAAGATGGTGCTTTAAATTAAATAATTGATTCCCATCAGCTATTAACTAAATATTCAAATATTAATCTAAAAATTAAAGATTTCTCAAGCAAAAAAAGTGTCCTTTTCTCAAAAGAAGCTTCACAAGCATCTTCCAACTACATTCCATCAAAACTTTATGAAGAATTCTTCATTACAGGTCCTAATAATACTGATGTTTAAGAGTGCATTAAATAGTTAGCTTCAAAAAATACGAATAATAAAAATTTTGGTGAAAAGTAAGCCACAACAGAAGCTAGAGTTCTTTACCATTACAGAAATCCTAATAATATAAGCAGTAATCCCAACTAAAATTATTCATCTCAAAGCAAAATTATTAATGAATTTGTTTTCCCTTTTGGTTGTTAGATTAAATCACTTAAAATGACTAATTCATTTTCTTCAATAAATGAAATATTATTTGCAAATAATTCCATTGAATAAGGAAGTAGTAGTGTTTCATGTTTTGTGCTTGCTTTTAAGCCAGATAGTGACACTAGCTCTTAGTATAGTTTAAACTCACAGCCTTAAGTGACTTAATCATTCCCAGTCTATTATTCCAGAGTCCTTCAACTCTTAGAGAAGATAAATCCTAGTAAAACACTCTACTGTATATGTTTTAAGGTAAAAGATTTTGTAGAGTCCACTAAATTAGATAATACCTCAATCGCTAGCAATAGTAATAATAATCTTCAAAAATCCTACTCAACAAGTAATATAGGTAAGTCAAAAATGAAATTCTGGCAAACAGAAAAAGTCTTCTGCTTTGTAACTTATTTCCCTTTTGTAAAATTCTTCTTGTAAATCATCACTACTGTATTAAATGTGATTAAGATCAAACGTATCAAAACCTACAATGAGCGTCTTGATACTATTCCAAATACTCTGTCTAGCATAGATTCTGATTTCTTAACAAACAGTTTCATATAAATATCAGAAAAACTGTTATAAGAATTAGCTAATAAGGTAAAAAACTTTTAATTTAACTTAAATAAAATATTAAATATAATTTAAAAAAATAGGATTTGCCAGATTTTAATACCTCACTAAATTTTAATATTTAAAATGAAAGAATAGTATCAAAAATCCCCAGTGCTTTTAATGCTAGTAGATTAGAATGTGAATGGGGAATATTCAAAGCTTTGTAACAGTTCGATATAAATAATTTTTTGTTTTTATTTTTATCTCTTCTGCTTGAGCACTCTTTAGTATTTGTAACAAAAAATATAACTTTGCTTACATCTACTTTGTTACTCTTTTCTAACTCCTTGCTGAAACCTTTAAAATGGATTAATCCTATGATTTTCAATCTCCCACAAAAGCTTTTACCTATTTTGGATAGCCCTGTACCAATTTTAGTTGGAATTAACAAAGATATTTCTTACATTCAAAAGGAAAAGATAGATTAAGAATTTAGTAACTGTCTTTTTATTCAACTTGGAAGTAGTTTCAAGGTGCTTAATTCTCAAATAGTTTAGGATATTACTCTAGAAATGTTTAATGAAATTAAAGAAAAGATTGAACCTAGTTTCAAAAAGATTCAAAGCCATAGTTAAAAAGGTGGCCCTTTATAAGAGCACGAAGAATTAGAAATAAAGGAAGATTGTTTCTCTTTACTTGAAACACTAAATCAATTCATAGGTGATTTGCTAAGCAAGATACCCTCAAATCCTATATATTCTAATAATTAAAATGGTCTTTTAGATTATGAACAAATAACAAACTAAACAATTTAAAATGTAGGAAAGCACAAAACATTTATAAAAACCCTTTTTAAAACCTAAATGATAACATATTATATAGAAGAAAAATTTAAAAAAACTACTCTCTGAAAAATAAATTAAACTAAATTAAATTTTTAAAAATATATCTAATTTTTATGAGTAAAATTATTTTTTATAATCACTTTTGTGTAAATAACTAAATAAAATTCACACTATTAATTAAAAAGTATATTCTGTAAATTAAATGTTAGATAAAAACTATTTAATTATTCAATAGGAAATGTTTTCTGAAAATCTATTTAGTAAATAAAAGACTCCCAAACATCTTAAAAAGCTTCTACAAAAATTGTTTGTGTCTGTAAAAAATAGAAACTTCAAAAAATATTTTCATTAAATTTTGAATAACTTAAAAAAATAAATATTTAAAAATTAAAAAAAGGGAATCAATATTTGCTGGAAAAGAAGTTTGGCATTTAGTTTTTAAATCAAAAAAATGATTAAAAATAAAACAAATATTTAAAAATTATTGTATTCAGGTGATGTTTTTATTCGAAAAATTAAAAAAATTTTTGGATTAATTTTACAATATTTCTTTTATTAGAGTAATTTATTTTTATATTCTTCACTTTCTAGTAGAAAAAATGCTAAAATAAGAATTAATTAGAATATTTTATTTGATGAATATATTCTAAGTATATTTTAATGAAAATAAATTTAAAGACAAAAGATTAAATTCTTATATTACTTATGTTAATATAACTGATTTAGTCTTTAGGTTTTTGTGATAATTATTAATGAGTAAAATAGCTAAAGTGTAATTTGGTATATAGAAGTAAATTTGCTTTATTTTCATATCAATTTTGAATACAGATAATTTACAATGAATACACAAATAGCAGTTTAAAACATTAAAAATTATAAATAAATATTTTATAGAGGGAAATTAGTTTACTAGTTATTATTAAATTAAATACAGAGAATCTACATTTCATTATTTTCTTATATTTCAAGCTCCGATATCTTCAAATTTTACTTTAAATTACATCTATATTTTCAGTTTTGAAAAAAATTAAAAAACCAAATAATGTAAATAAAATTTACTTCTTTGCCTTAATTCGTTTAATCTGCTATGAACTTTTATATACATTCTTACTCTTCTAGAAGTTTAGATGGGTCTAAATTTTCATTTTTATCTGGTATTTAAGAGTTTGCACCTGGAATAAAAAACTAATAATTGAATTTTTTTCCAAAGAAATCTAAATTTAATATTTTAGAAAATGAGAATTTTAGATCATCAAGTGCTACTTTTAAAAACACATCCATAACTATAAATTTTTCTAGATCATCAAAGATAAATTTCGCACGTCTAAACCTCTATTCGCTTGAAGTTGTGTTTCTACTTGTCATACCTATCTCAAAAAGGCATATAAAATTTTTAAATCCACTAAATAAATACTCTGATAATTAACTAACAAAATTATTTTTAATTTATGCTAATAATGTTTTTCTTTTAAAGTTATTGTTTTTTAACAAATTATTATTCAAACAATATTGAATTTTATATCTAATCTCTTTTCTAAAGATTTTAGATTAAATATTAATAATAAAAATCTTTTTTTCAGAATAAATATACCTAATACCTTTTTTATCATCTCTTTCTCTTAGCAAACAAACAAACAAATTTTTAAAAATTAGATTTTTTTCATAAAAGTTCTTTCAAATATTTTTTAAGTAAATATTTTATTGATTGATATAAAAAATAAAGTCAATCAACAACAAGAAATTTATATAAATTGTTAATGTATTCACCAGTACATGAATTCTTTTAATATAATTCAAATTCGTAAGCTAATAAATCTTTAACAAATGAAGGGTTAGGTTTCACAACTGATCTTCTTTCTTTCACAAAATCAAAACTTTCTTTAAGTGTCATTCCTTTGTACATAAGATAAGCTATTACCACAGAAGCGCTCCTGCTAATACCTTAAATACAATGGACTAAAATATTTTTTCCTTCAGAGCGCGCCTTCTCTTTAAATTTAATATCAAATTTTAAATTAAAAAACAAATGAAAAAAAAAAAATTTGATATACCTATAAAATCTATGCACTCCTGAAAGTGACCCTTGATTTTTTGAGTTATAATATCCTATAATTTAAAGTATAAACTATTATTTTAATTTCAAAAATTAAACATTACATCGATATCTAATTTTAAGTATGTAAATTCATCTGGGTAGACATTAGATAGCTCTGAAGCAACATTCAAAATGTAGCTAATGTTTGTTCTTACTTTTAATTCTTTATAATTGTTACTATTATAACTTGATCCTAAAAAAAGGAAATCTAAAATCTAATATTTAAACAAAAAGTTAAAATGATCCTTAAATATTATTAACTCATCAAATAAATAATTATAGGCTTTATATGAAAAATAATTTAAAAATTATCCTTTTTTATTCATTAAAAATATCTTTAAAATTCACTTAAATTAAAAAACTTTATAAAGTAAATTCTATTTTTAATTATTCATCTATTATTCTGAAAGATATTACTTATGATGAATGCTAAATTTTGTGAGATTTCATTTCTTATTAAGTAAACCAGTGTTCGCATCTTTCACATTAAATTTTACCCTCTCTGTCATCTTTTAACCCTTCTCCAGCTATTTTTTAAATTTCTATAATAAATATCCTTTAAATACTAATGTTTATAATAGATTACTTCCTTCACCATCAGTTTTTGCTCTTTCATCAATATCTTCTATCTTTTGAATCTTTGTTGCAAGTTCATCTGCCTATTTACCTATTTAAATTTATTGAAATTATCCTATTTTAATTTCTCTTTATTTTGTGATTTACCTTCAAATATTTGCATATTTTTCAACCTATTTTATATGTATTCATCTACTGTTTTTAATTTAATATTATCTAAATTAATTTAAGGAGGTGGTGGGGGAGGAGGAGGAGGGGCACTGAACTATTGATTTTCCTATTCTACATTATTCTCAGTAGTATTAGTAGCAGAATTACTTTATTCCATTTTCAACTAACCTAATAAATATAAAAACTTTAGTATGCTATGAGCTTTATTTAACTTAATCAAAAAAAATTTGATGAAAAATTATCAAAGAGTGTTTAATACCTTAATATATAAAAGAAAATATATGTGAAAATCAATTAAATTTACCTTATTTGCCATTAATTTTTCTTAAAATAATATTTGTAATTTAATTAACAGATCAAATACAAAAAAATAAAAATATCATTTAATGATTTAATGAATTACGAGTATATTAGCGACTAATTTTCTATATGTTTTTTTATCAAAAAAATAATTTTTGAAGTAAATATTTTGCATGAAAACAAAAATAAAAAAATTACTAAAATTTTTAAATTAATGTAAAAATTTCATTAAATATGATAAGAAAATCTAAAAGTAGATCGAGAAATATAATCAAAACATTAAATATGTCTTTATGTAATATTTAAGAAAATAAAAATCTTCATTTTTATTATAAATTAAAGTAAAATATATTACAAAAAGAAAATGAATTTTATTTTAATTCACAGTAGTAGATATGAATTTTTGCTTGTTTGCTAGTTAGTTAGTGAATCAGATTGTATTTATGATAACTAATATGTTTGATATTGCTTTTACTTAAATTTTAATTAGGGGTAAAAGAAAGAGAAAGAAATTCTTCAAAGATAAAGGCAGTCAATTTAACAAATATTTTTTATACTCTAAACCAATATTTGATTGAATAAAAGTTCAATTAGAAGGGAAATAAAGAGAAGAACAAAGAAACTAAAATCAAATCTTTTTAATTAAATATCTTAACTCACTAAGGATGATGCTAATTAGAAAATCACTAGCTATTAGCTAAACTTAAAATATTTTAAAAGGCTTGTTTAGTGTTAAGAATTCTAAAGCTGCTTAGCATTCTATTAGAAGCAGAAATTTTTTCGAAGTTGATCCTATATTCCCTGGTACCAAAATTTTCTATAAAAATTAGCAAATTTAAATCTCTATGAATAATATAAATGAGAATGTTCTGAAATGAAGCGCATGATAATATTTTAAGGCGTTAAATAAACAAATATTGATAAATTAAATAATTAATATAAAAATACAATTCAAATTTTAATGAATTTATTGTAATTTAAAAAGATGGTAAGGATGATGAATCTAAATTATACAGAGATTTTGAGAGAACCAAATTTGGATCTAATCAAAGAGATGAAAGAATGTAGAAATTATATAACTTTTATTTGAAATTAAATAATATTAGCCTCATAAAAGATGAGTATAATTAGGTTATTAGGAGAATAAATAAATATTAGTTAGAATTTCAAATGTTGTTGGTTGAAAATCATTAAAACACATTTTGTATAAAAGCCTCCTTTATTTTATTTTTAGTAGATTTAAATGTAATGATTAGTATTTTTGTTCTCCTTTGATGCTTAAGGTAGACTTAAGTGGATATATGCATACCAATTATAGGATTCTTAATAATTATAGAAAGCAATATTAGGATAAATAAAATGAATGATAGTTTAATTAATTTAAATTTTTGATAAAATAGCATTTTTGAAAGACAAACAAGCCACATGATGAAGAGAATCAACCAATCTTTAGAAAGAGAAGAAAAAATTAAGAAATTAAAAGGCAGATAATTTAAGAGATTAAAAGAAGAAGTTTAAGCTATTGCTGAAAATGTATTTTTGGATGAGGAAACTAAGTTACCTTATGGTATTGGTTTAGATGATTATATTGAACTTATCAAAGAAGAGTCTATTACTACTAAGACTGGTTAGTTCTACAGCACCTTAGAAGTTATTTGTAGAAAAATCGGTGCTTACAATGATGTTGAACTTGTTAAATTATATCAGTTTATTCTTGCTGAAAAAGTTGCTGACTCATTCAAGAATGAAGCTCGTTAATTCTTGCTCAAACGTCTCATCCAAGAAATCCAAAAACTTGGATGGAATTCAGATAAAGCTAAATCTAAGCTCTCTAGTTATTTAGATTCTTCAAAGGCAAGCAGTGAATTTGTTGAAAATGCCTTGAAGGAAGGTAACTCTGAGGGATTTTCTTAAACTATCTAAACTCTCTTCAAGGAAGAATTGATTTCTGAAGAAGCCAAGAACCTTGCCATTTCTAACATTTAGGATAAAATTCGTTTCAACACAAGTAATCAATTAATTTTAAATTATATGTTAATATTCTTAATTTGCAATTATATATTAATACTAATATCTATTTTACTTAAAGATTTAAAGAAGGTCAAACAACCACCCAAAAGAATTGATTAAGACGATCCCTTCTTTTCTGAAGAAAGTGATGCTGAATCAAACTTTTCTGAACCCTTATTCAATTATGAAGATAAAAAAGCCACAGTTAAAGATTTTGTTGATCCTTTCTAAACTTATGGCAGAAAATAATTGGAAACCTAATTAATTTGGGCTAAAGTTAAATAGAACTATTATGATAATAAGAGAAAGTTCTACAAAGAAAAAATGTATACTGAAGAAGATAAGAGTAAGGAAGTTGTTAAAAAAGACATGACTCTTAATGTTATTGACTTTTTAATTGACTCCAAGGGTAAAAATTTATTTGTTTTAAAAAGTAAACATTAACCCGTTAAAATTTATCATAATAGATGAATAGGAAATTAAAAGAATCCTTGACAAGTTAAACCTTGTTGATGAAGTTATCCCTAGACCTGAATTCAAAGAAATTTTGTAAAATATTGATTATCTTGTTGATAAAGCCTCCACCTCCATCAAGGTTTAGATTGCTAAAGAAAAGAACCAAAATAAAAACTTATATTTCAGAGGAAAGTAAAAATCATTTCAATATTTTCTTTTTGAATTGTTTAAGGATCAAGTAAATTTTAAGTTAAACATATTTCTATTAAAAATAGCTTCCTACAAGAAAATTTAAAGCCTGAAGATTTGATGTGGAAACACTTCCATAATAACTTTGTTTCTATTTTCCCTGAAAGCATGCCCGAATAAGAATAAATTAGTTAATCAATCCAAAATGAAAATGATATCAGATTCCATCCTAAGGAATTAGATATGTAAGTTTTAATTTAAAATTAATTATTTTAACAACATTTTAATTGTTTTCTTAAAGTTAATTACATTTTAAAGCAATGCTTTAATGAAAATTATTTAAAGAGAATAAATTGAATTTCTGTTATTTATTATTATTTTAATAAAATGTTAAGTGTTGATTATGGCAGCAGCAATTCCAAGGAATAAGAAAATAGAAAGCGCGGTGAAAGAGATCTTTCTAAGGATAATTAAATTGAAATTGAACTCTACAGAAGAATAAAGACTGATCCATTCTTCAGACACTACATTTAAAATGAAATTAAGTACTTCACTGAAAGAATTGAAGATGGTGTTCTTGATATTGCTTAGGTTATTGTCCCTGGTGATGTAAATAATTCTAGTTTATTTTAATATAACTATTATATTTTATTTTGAATGATAATATAGAGAAAGAATGACTCTCCTTTTTACTATGATCCCACTTTAGAAGATATCCCCCTTGATTTAATTGATGATGAATAATTAAGAATGAAATACTAAAAACTTAAAAAAGAAAAGGAAGAGGGTATTAAGGTCTTTGCTTCTGGTAAAAGAAAAACCTCCAGTTGCCTTGTCGTTATTAAGGAAGGTACAGGAAAAGTATTTGTAAATGGTGAAATCTTTTATCGTTACTTTACCCATTCATTCAACAGAAATATTGCTTTAAAACCGATGTTATTATCCACCTAATATTGTGAGTATGACATCCATTTCTACGTTAGAGGTGGTGGTGTCATGGGTCAATCTCATGCTTGCCAAATTGCTCTTGCTAGAGGTCTTACTTAAATACATCCTAACCTTAGACCTGTCTTCATGAAATGTATTGAATTTGTTAACATAAAATAAAATATCTTAATATATTTTTTATTTAAACTAAAAAGTCGATTTACTTCGTACCGATTACAGATAAAAGGAAAGAAAGAAAACTGGTAGATATAAAGCCAGAAAGGCTCACACTTATGTTAGACGTTGAGTCGTTTGTTTTAATTCTCTAAATTTTATTTAAATCTAAGAGATAGTTTAAAATTATTATTTTTACCTTATAATTAAATTTGCATTTCTATTTAAAATGTATACAAATTTATTTTTTTACTAATTGTAATTTATTAATTCAAGCTTATTCTATCTTCATTTTTTTTTAAATTATCATTGTTCAGGAAATTTATTAAAAATTCTCTGAAAGAAAAATTTCGAAAAATTCAGTTAAACAAAATAAAAAGTAAATCTTTTTAAAATCAATTTTTGTTTAATTATTTGGTTTTGAAAATAATGAATTCATTCATATTTTATTTATTTTGTATTTGATGTTAAAAAGTGGTATATGTTTGAAATACCCTTTAGATTAATAATTGATTATTATCTTGAAAATATATCACTTAGTTTAAATAATTTATTAGTTCTTCATTAAAAATGTTAAAAAATGGAAAAAATGTATTTTTTGAATTTTAAATTAAATTGATTTATATTTAAATTTAATTGAAAAAGCATGTTTAAATATCTAGAAATTATAATTTTCACAAACATAATATTTTTGACAAAAAAAAACTTTTAGAAGACACTCTTACAACTAATATCTTCGTATTACAAACATAATTAAATTAAAAAATTAGTTAATTTATATATTCAACTTAATCTATATCTTTTTTTATTATAGAAAGGAATTCAAACATTAATCGTTTTGAATGTAAAAGAAAATTTTTCTTGATTCAACTCATAGTTTGAAATAATATTATAATAAATTTAAATCGCAAATTTAATTGATTTTGAAGAAAAAATATTAAAATGGCTAAGAATACCCTCATAAAAATAAATAATTTAATAAAAAGTTTATAATTAATTAATATTTCATTTTAATAATTAATTATTTTGTTAACTTTAACTCATTATTTTTTATTGGTGTTTTAGGCTACTCAATCATCAGCTTATTTTCTTTTAATTTTGATATCATCTACTTCATCTGACTCTTCGTTATAATTTTATTAATCCAATTCTTCTAATATTTTTTATTATTTATCTATTTCTTCTTAAAGAATTCTAAGCTCATCATCATACTCTTAGATTTTATTTAACTATTCGTCTTCATAATATTCTTGTGTTGAGTGATCTTTAGACTGTGAGTTGTTTTTCTTAATTTAGTTTTATGATAAGCTGTTTTTATCTAAATATGATGAAATATCTTGAGATTATATTGGATTTCTTGAGACGTCATTTGATCTTGCATATGATGATTCATTTACTTTATTGCTTTTTGATAATTTATTTTAAGGTAGATAAATATCCTTTATATTTTTTGGGATAACATTAGAATCTATAGTTCTTGATAAGTTAGTATCATTCAAAAAGCTTTAATTATTTTTTTTTTTATCCTAAACCTAAGCATTAGATGAACCAGCAGCTTAATTAGCTCCTTCAGCATCTACTTTAGGATTATTTGGATCATTTTCATTTTATTAATTTTCTGTTTCAAGTTAATCTACTAAATCTTTCCATTAAAGTTCTCCTTTATGTATTCTTCTCACATTATTCATATATGTCTAATAATTAAAAAATCATTTTAATCTCCTCATAAAAATTGAATTATTTTAATATTCTACTTTTATAAGACTTGCTTTTCCAAATTCAGTACATCTATCTAAAAAGTATTAGTAACTATATTTAGGCATGAAATGAAAGTGCCATCCTTTGTAGTAATTAACTAACTTGTCTAGGGCTTTAAGCTATTTAATTATAAATAAATTTTAGTACTGGTATCACATCAAGAGATTTAGTTTTTATATTTTATTGATTTCAATAATTAATATTACCTCATCAAATATCCCTTTTTCATTTTTATCAAATATTTTGGCTTTTTCAATGTTTTCATAAAGGAATTTTATTCCTCTTTCTTGGTTAGTTAGCATGTCTGGCTTAAATCTAAATATATCTACTTTTCTTTTAATTTTCTTCTTTTCTTTAAGAAGATTTGCCTTCTTTTTTTTCTTTTTCTTTTTAGATCCATCTTCATTTTCACTACCATCATCACTTTCATCGTCATCATCTTCTTCATCTTCAGACTCTTCATTATCCTTTATTTTATCACTTTTTCTAGCATCTTCTGTTTTTTTCTAATGACCATCATCGTCATCATCGTAATATCTATCTTCATGAAATATATCTCCTACTTCTGAATCTTCCATTTTATTATTACAAATTTTATAATATTTTAATTCTGCAAAATCTTTAAAAATATTTAATAATCTTTATAATTTAATGATCAAAATCAAATTATCAAAGATTCATACTCCAATAATAACAATTTATTTACAGGCCAATATTTTTTGGCGCACAAATTCAAAAATATTGATTTTAGAGTAAAGAAATTTAGCGTTTATTTTAAGTGATTGTTAAAGATTTAAATTAATTCTTATTCATCTCCAAATATTTCTTCAAAATAAAAAAATAATTTTTTAAGTATTTTAAATATAATTTTTAAAAAAGGTAAATATAACTTTAAAAAATATTAA
>JH720365.1:311174-330619 GCA_000231825.2 Tetrahymena elliotti 4EA
AATTGTTGTAAAACCATAATGTACTGTGGTAAACTTTTGGGTTAATTTATATATATATCTATATATATAAAAATTACTTTTCATGGAATCTGAAATATAATTTTTAATAATAGTTAAGTATAACTTGAATTAAAGAAAAAATATAATTTTGAGTTGAAGAGAATATAAAAGCTAATATTTAATTGAAATTTATGAATACAAATTTTATCATAAAATAATTGCTTAAAAGATTTGCATGAAAACTTTATTTTTTTTCTTTGCAATTAATTTATCTTAACACAAAATTCAAAATAAAAATATAATTAAATCATGGATTATATGTTTATCATTCATTTAGTGAAAGTATTTTTTAATCTATTTCCTTAGAATAATTAGAAATATTTTTTAATTTAATTCTGGTCTAGGGTAATTGAATAAACGAGGTATGCTATGAATTACTCATGGAATTTAAATTTGAATTGGTTAGTGAATCTTAAGGAGAGTTATTATTGATAGCACTATTCTATATATTGGTGATCGTATTATTTTAGCAATAATTAAACTTAAAATTCTATAAATTATTTTATTATTAATTATATGAACTTATAGATTATGATCCTGGCCTTTGTAAACTAAAATGTTATTGTAGAGATTCTTACTAATAAAAGTTATAATTTTTAAAATACTGAATCAACATTTTAGTTTTTCTTTAAACTTTTTTTAATTTCATTAAGCATTAGATTCTATTTTTACTTTAGATCTGGATATTTTCTAATAAATTTGGAAATTTTTACTTCAAATAGTAAAGAAAATTTTAAAATAATGTCCTTTGGCTTTCGTCACCTGGGATATTTATTAAACAAATTCCTATCACTAGTTTAAGTATAAATTTGATATTTGGAATAAATAGAAGTAAAATGAAGAGTACTTCAAGAAAATCATTTTTAATTGTTGTATTAGATATAATAGATATCAAGTTTAATGAAAATTAGCATAGTATCAGAGATTAGAGCAATAAATTATTGAAACTTTAAATCACATAGGGTTAGAATTTAAATATTATGAAAATCTAAAAAACAATTAGCGAATTAATTAAACAGATTTTTAAGAGTTCATATTGTTGTAGCAAAATAGATACCAGGATTAATATAGATTTTGTAAACAATTTTCCAAATTCCCAGTAGTAAAACTTATCTTTATACCCTGCAAAAATAAAAGAAAATTTAATTTCCGTAAAAATGGACCACTTATTTAGCCTTCCTCTTCTAATTTTTAGGAATAAAATTAATGGGATTATGATTGCCCAGATTATTAGCTATGGAATTGTGTAGTAAATTATGTAAGGAAAATGTTGTTAAGGATCTAAGCATTTTATGTTAATATCTAGACTTAAATATTTCTTATCTCCTATTTGTATGCAGTATATAGACCTACTCAATATAGCTATGATCATAGGAAAGAAATAAATGTAAATAAAGATGCAGGCTGTATTAAAATATCTAAATAGTTTAAAATTTTTTCTCAAGATCTTTTCTAAAGATCCAAATACCAAATATAGGAGTAGCAAAGAAAATGGCAAAAAAAGAGACCATAGAGATTAAAAAAACCACAAAGGTTAGAGATTTGGGTATTTAGACAAAACACAATCAATTGATTTGCTTGTAATAGATAGTGAATTACCTGAGAACAATATTGGGATTTTAAAATAGTTAGGAATATTTACAGAAAAGTAACTTAGCAAGGAAAGTATTTAGAGATGGCTTGTTAGTATCTTAGATATGATTTATGGTTTATCAGATTGTATTACTTATTAATAAAATAAAGTTTTAAAAGCAAAAGAAAATAAATTATAATTACATGTTGTGCCTAAAAATAATATATCTGATTTGCTGATAAAGTGACCCATTAACTTAGCCTAAAGTTTGTTAATAATCCTTCTTAAAATACTAAAATTATAGCAAAAGATGAACACAAACAAAATTATATTTTGTACAATTATTAATGAAAAATTCTCTTCACATTCATAGCATTTTACTGAACTAAATATTTATGTATAACTTTTACCCCATACCTCTCCAAACGTATCACAAGAGTAGCAAAGTGGACCTTTGTAGCCTTCTAAACAGTATTACTTGATTATTTAATTTAAAAATTATTTAAATGAAATAGTGTTTGTCAATTAACTTTTTTTATAAATATGCCATTTTAAAAACCATTCAAATATGAATGCAAGTTAATATTTTATTTAAATTTTTTAATAAAAAAAATAAAATAAATTGGTTGGTGTTTCAAGAATAATTTTTATTTGTTTTGAAAAAATGCAAACAAGAGATAGATAATCCTCCAAAAATCAAAGTAAAATGAATAAAAAAATAAATTGGTCAACTTGAAAAATCCAAGAATAATGCAAAAGATTAGAATAGAGTTTAAAAATATTACTTTTGAATTGGATGCCTCTGCTTGACAAGAATTAGGGTTAAAACTACAGAATAAAATTTAATCTGTATATTCGTTTTCTCTCCAATATCCATTCTTTAATAAAATTGTTGATTTATAGCACTTGATAGCAGAATTTGGACATTACTAACATTGAGAGTCTAACATATTTAAGGAGTACTTACCTTCTGGACAATCTTCACACATAATTGAACCACCTTATTACCTTTGAATTTAACCTATTTGACAATCATCTAAATAAAAAGTGATATTCTTGTAAAGTTAGCCCTATGGGAAGTATACATTTCCTGAAACATCTAATATTTAAGGAAAGTTATTGGAGATAATTTATAGATTTAATTAGCTTTATGGGATGTAAAAAATTTATGAGCTTAACTAGAAACAGTTTTCAAGAAGCTACTTTGTTTGAATTTCTCCAACACACTATATTTTTGGATTAGTGTAATCCCATGCCAAAGTTATACTTAATTAACCAATAAGTGTTTATACATCGCTACTATAAAATTGCTATTCGTTATTTTTTGTATCTATTTTTATTGGATTACTCTCTTCATCTAAAATTTAAATCTTTTTAAATTTGATTTTATCACCACTTCTAAATTTTTTTATTTGTATGACACCATTTGAATTTTCTGATATGATGCTTTCCGATGAAGTAACTATGTCATTTATATCAATTTAAATTTTTCTCAAAGTTGATCCAATATTTTAACCATACAATTTTGCATAGTTTTATGAAATTACATTTCCATTCATATTTCGTTACTCGATATCCTTTAATGAATTTGGGATGATTTATTAATAATAAATTCCACCTCCTATTAAGGCTTTATTTTAGATTATTTATGTCTGACTTAAAATAAGTTAAGAGTTGATTAAATTAATAGCTCCTCCTGTTGATAAATTAGCTTCGTTTCCAAGAAATATACTTTATGAAATGGTTAAATTGCCTAACTTTAAATTGTTAGCAACACTTAGTGCACCTCCATTTCTTAACAAGCATTTATTGAATTGAAATGTTGTATTTATAATATCCAAATAAGTATTTTCAGCTAAATAAATAGAACCACCAGCACCATCAAAATTAGTATTGTTTTTAAATTGACTATTGATTATCGTTGCATAATTGCATTAGCTTAGAGTTAATATTGAAGAATGAAAATTATTTTTTAAAGTAGCACTTTATATTATGACATCCTTTATTATTGCGTTGTATACATTTAGTATTTCAATTAAAGAAAATTACAAAATTGAATCTTCAAATTACGATGATTCTATGAGAGTAATTCCATTTAGACCTTATTAATTAAATTTTAAAATAGTAATTTCACTATTAAATGAATTTAAATTCTAAACAAATGCATTATAATAATTAATTAGATAGAAGAGTGCTTGTATAATTAAGTCAGGCGTTATATAGTCTTTATTTATAACTGTTGAGTTTTTCAAGGTTACATTATTAATAGAAATTTATTGAGCTTCTACATAAAAGCATCTGTCTGAAGTAATTAAATCTTACATATTAATATCAAATATTGCAATATTTTCAGTTTAAGAATCGAAAAAAATATCAGTGCAATTAGTCAAATTAATATATTATAGTTTATAGGATTACGATAAATAGTTTAGAGAATCTTGCCTTAATGGGTATATTCTAATTATTGAGACTTATTAACTATTATGAACTGTTATATTTTAGATTTAACAATTAGTTACTCCTTATATATCAAATATAGAAGAAATATCAACTGATGATATTTGAAGATTTGTTACTTGTAAGTTTTAGCTTTTTATTATTTGGATAGCAAAAAAAGATTTTGATTGTGTAAAAAATAAATCAGATATTATTATTTCTAGATTATTATTTAAAAAAAATATCTTATCTTTATCCAAACTAGAAATTTTTATCTGTCTAATAAAAACTTAGCTATTATCTGTTAAGAAAAAAATTGATTATAAAGATTCAAAACCAATTATTTCTATTTACTCTAAAACTACTTTTTTGTTATTTTTAATAATTAGTTAACCTTTCCCTAATATATCTTTATCAAACATTAAATTCTAAAATAAAACTAGATCAAAATTTTCCAGAATCAAAGATTATTCTAAACCTAGAGTGACATTAAACATTTAAAAATTTTTCATTGATTTATTTTTATTTAATTAAATTTCTTGTTTTATTGTGAGCTTCATATTTTTTATATAAAAATTTTAAATAAAATCAGAGTATTTACTATTGTTCCAACATACACTTGAAGATTAAGAACTTGATTAGCTAACTAAAGTTATTTAAAAGTTATGAACAATATTTTATTCATTGATTTAATTGAATTCTATATTTTCAAGACATTATCCATCAGAATATTCTATTTAAATAAGAGATAGCTGCTATTTAGAATTTTAAAGAGATTCTAAGTTTTATGTTAAAGCTAAATTTGTATAGACACTTTCTAGAGATCTATTTTACTACTAAATATTTATATAACAAATTTAATTCTACTGTAAAGGCAATATAATACTTTATATATTCTCATAAGAGCTAAGTATTAATTCTAAATAATCAAACTAATTTTATTATTTAATAATCTCTACATTTTAAAGTATTTAATAGCTCTAATTGGTTTCATAAATTTATTTGTAATCTTGTTAAAAGCTTAGCTGAATTACTTAAAATTTCTTTTTTGAAAAAACTAAAAAATAATTATTATATTTTATGTTCACAAAGTTTACCACCTCCTGTAATCCTTTATTTATCTTAGGAAATTATTATTAGAAGCTTAGACCATTATAAATAATTATATCATTTGGACAAATTATATATATAAAGTCAGAATCATAAGAAATTTTTGCTTACTTTAGACATGGATTTTAAAAATTTGACAATAATTTTAGTTAATAAGAAAAAACTTATGTTAAACCTTAATTATCAACTAAATAAATTAGCTTTCTAAAAGGATCATTTGCTACATTCATTATTTTTGAATATTTTATTTCATGGCTATATGTTATTTATTTTGTTTCTAAGTTAGCTATTTATAGAATTTAGCTGTTCTTGCTTTAAAGAATCAAACATAAAAGTTTCTCATCCTAATTTTAGCTATCTTTATTGTTATATCTTTCTTCGAATTCGAAAGGAATACCCCACCAGTTATTTGAAAAGTCTTCGAAACTTTTAGTTTACAACTTAAAGAAAAATTTAACTTCAAATTGAGCTTCAAAAGTAATCTAATAATTTTTATTCATTAAAAAATCATAAATCTAGACTTTATTTGCAGAAGGAGAAATGATATAATTGCTCAAAATAAGAGATTAAGATATATCTCCTTTTTCAAAGTTAAATAAACTTTTTTCTTCAGGTGTTAATACATTTAGGTCTAAACAACTTAATTGATAATTATTTTATTTGTATATCAATAATATTTAATTTCTTAATGAATCATAGAAATAATTATCTGGAGTGCTTTTAAGATTTACTTTTTTAAGTAAAATCAATTTTTAATTTGTTAAATCTACATCCACTATGTTTAATGAATCATATGATATAAAAATAAATTAGTTTTTCTATATCAAAATAAGCTACTAAAAATAAGGATATACTTTATATTCATAAGGCTCAAACAACAAAGAATCAACCAACTAAACTTTGTAATAAAGGTTTAAAGAAAGATTTACTATGCTTTGGATAACTTAATACTGTCCATTTAGATTTAAAGCTTAAATGTTTTGAAATTATAGCAAATTTGTTTCACTAGCATAAATCACCTCAGTCAAATCAAAAGAAATAATGTGAGTTTGAGTCTAAACAATCATCAAAGATTGTTCAGTGTTAAGAAAAACTTTTAAAATAGATGTTTCATTATATTTATTAATGGATATTGTCTCAACAAATTGCATGCTGGGAAATTAATATGTTAAAATAAACTAATCAGTATAAAGAAAAAGGTAATTTTTATTTTCATCCATAATAATTCCTTAAACATTTTTATACAGAAGTTTAAATATTGTAAAGTTTTATGATACATAATTACAAAGGTATATCTATGGAGTATAATCAACTACTATTAAGCTAGTTTGACCTTAATAATAATAAACTGTATCTTTAGAGAACTAACTCACTGTTTCGTAAATAAAAAGCTATTGGTTTCCAGGTATGTTTAATAAATTAATTTAATTAAGAATACCAGTAGCTCCAATTAGAATTTTATTATCGTAATCATAATATAAGTTAGTGTTCTCTGCTCTAAAATTAAATAAATTTTTCATACTATCAAACTCATCTAATATAAATAAATTCATATTTTAATTGTAAAAAGCAACCATTAATTTATCTTTTTTCCTTATTAAAGGAAACATTTGAGACAGATTTAGAATATATTACAAGCTTTAAGATAAAATCTATTTTTATTTAAATCTTTATTAGTCTTCATAAAACCATCAAAATAAAAATAAAATAAAGCCAAAATTGAAAAAGTAAACAAGTTAACTAAATTAATTTCAATAAGATTAATTTGCTTTACCTAATTTCTTCTATTCAAATAAAAAAATTGAATTTGATATTTTTTGTTCTCATAAAAAATTAAAAAAGCAAGTAATATAGATTAATATTAGTGAATACAATCAATTTAAGATTTTCGATAATTTTTTTTATATGGATAGGATTTGGGATATTTTTACTTTTTAAGACTAAATTTAACTATTTTCAAAATTATCCATAAATATTTATTTTAAAAAGTTGGATATTGGGTTTTATTGGGTATTTTCAGTTTTTGAAAAAATCAAATGGATTCGCTTTAAGAAGTAATTGATACAAAAAAAATTTAAAATATCTGAAAATTGAAGAGAACAAAAAAACACCACTTGTCTCTACCATATTCAAAATAGAATATAAATTTAAATAATTTATTAAACTTGTCTACTATTTATCCTTTAAACATTCAAAATAAAAATAGAAAAATATTTTTAAAACTTGAAAGTTAAAATGATAGTATATTTTAATAAATTGTTAGAAATGTTACTGAAAATGAATCCGAAATAACTCCCTGAATTAAATCAAATACTATGATGCTAGGGTAGTAAATAATGATGATGTCTTCCTCACAATTAACTTTGAATTTAATTTCTTCCTGTTAATTATTTCCTAAATTAAGATTTATTTTGACTAAAGTATCAACCTATGCATGTATTTTAAATAAAAAAATAATTACATATTTTTTATTTGCAAGCAAATTTTACTTGGATAGTGTAAATAAAGCCCTAAGCAGTTTTAACAACTACAATTCTTTATTGAGAGCAATAATAGTATTCCATAATTTAAGAATCTAAAACAATTTTAATTGGAGATTATGCTAAATCTTTCTCATTATAAATTTGAATTGACTTATCATTTACCCAAATAAATGATAAGATGCTCCAATCTAAAATAGTTATCTGAAAATCGAATTGAACTTCAAATTTGAAATACTTTGCTTCTTAAATATTTTTTGTTACATCATAAAGGATTAAGTTTTGATTAGAGTGATCATAAATAGCCATTTTATTATTTTCTAGTTAAATATCTTAAATTGTTTAATTGTAAGTAATATTAATAACATTAAATGGAATGTTAAACAAATTTTAATACCAAAACAATCCATTTTTAGAGGAAAAACAATGAATTTGTGTAGCACTATCAATGAAAAACTCACCAACGTAATTATAATTTTCTAATTAACTCTTAATTATTATCATATTTTGTGTATCTACTACATATTTCTACATTTTTATGAATTAAATATTTTCATCTAAGGCTTTAAAATTATCTAGAGAATCATTATTCACATTTAGATCAGATCTTGCATTTAATTAAGTAAGACTTTTTAATTCCATATCATATCTCAAAAGAAAGTCTTTATCATAGTAAAATATATACCTTCCATTTTATGTCAATGGTAAAGGCAGTGAATTTAAAAGAGGATAATTTATTTCCAAGTTAAAAACTTGATGCTAACTCAAATCAAAAGAATAAATATGTATAAAATTTTCATAAAAAACAAAAATATCTCCGTTTTATAAGTAATTTAATGCTAGAATACCAAACGATGAATAAACGACTTTTCTTTTTTCATAAATGAAATTTTTTTATTTTAAAGAAAAAGGTTGGCAATCTCCTTAAGGAACATAATGAATAGTTGGAGAATAACTACTAGAAGAGCATAGATAAATTATATCATCAAAAGCTATTATTGGCTTATATTTCTTATCAGTTGTGTAAAAATGTAAGTCGTATTTAATTCCAAAGTTATAGAGCTAACTCACATTTTGTGTTGATAAATCAATTAAACACATAATAGTCTCATAGAAATTATTAAAATCCAAGTAAACAATTTGATCATCATTTAATATTGCAAATTCTTAAAAGTTTAATACAATATCTTAGGGTGTAAGAAAAAGCTGCTCTCCAGTATCCAAGTTAAAAATTTTAGACATTTATTTTTATATTAAAATATTTCTTTTTTTCATGTAAATTACTGGTATTTCTTCATAACCAGAAAAGGAAGAATATGCAATTATTTATTTCAGAGAAGAAATTTCAATAATATAGTCATGCACTGTAAAGAGATTCTATTTCCTCAATACAAAATATTTATTGCCAATTATTTATAAATTATCATAAGATTATAAATCATCTTTAGTTTGAAGATTAAAAAGTCTTGTATTTATTCTAGGATTTTTTTACAAATTTGGCAAACTAAATTTTATTTGTTAAACTCCAACAACTTAGTGAGTAAATTATTAGCTTTCCCCAAAAACATAGAGTGAATTACCTTCTACCTTATCATTCTAGGAAAAAATATTTAATCCCTAAGTAACAACAAAAGTGCCTTATGAATTTTACAAGTACAGTTATTAATTTTGATTAGGATTAAAATAATTAATGCTATAAGTTGAGGATTTAAGATTAAACTTAACTCTAACTAGTTGATAACTTAGAGTATTGCCTTACACTATTTAGGATAAAAATATTTCAAGATACAGATTTTGTTAAAAAATAACATTTAAAATTTGAGAAGAATCTGAGATAAACGAATTATTTATTGATTAAAGTAAATAATCAGTCATATTCTTTTATTGAATTTCATACTTTATCATGTAGTCAGTCATGTTTATAAATTATAGTTTATCAGAAATAAAAACAATGAAAGTAGAGTTGTCATATCGATTTTCATGCATTTAAAGCTAATTTAAAATCTAGCAAGTAATATTTAATGTGTAATTAACTTTATCTTATTGTGAGCTTAAAGTTATTAATTACATATTGAAATTATCAGCATCATATTAAATAATTGAATTCAAAAATTAACTGTAAAATATCTAAAATTAACTTATTTTGTGTTCCTCTATCAAATTACTTTCAAAGTTTGTTTTGTTTTTAAATTAAATTTTGAAAGCTTAACCAACACCTAATTAAATATCTTCAATAAACCAAATTTAATAATCCTTCTTCTGAAATCCTTATATGATGGTTTTTTCAGAAAAAAGTGGTATTTCATCATCCTAAATTATTAATTGTCTGTCATCTTATAAAATACCTATCTAAAATTAAATTAATTAGATTTGATAAAATGTTTAAATATTTATGAAATTTTTTAAATAAACAATAAAGAAATTAGAATGATATGAATTTTTTGAGTTTTTGAAAAATAAAATAGATTTAAGAAATACCTAAAAACCATTGTAGGTCTAAAAATAGTAATTAGTTTGTGCTGAGTTTTGCATTTTATTAATTTAAATAAAATAATTATCAGTTTTTTTAGCTGAAAACTTTTGGCTAATTACATCAAACCAAATTATTCTCTTATCATTATTACTGAAGAAGATTATTTAATTTTCAATATCGAGATGTTTAACCACATAATTACTATCTAAGTTCTCTAATTTAAAGTTCACTTATCTTGTCTCAAAATCTATCAAAGTAAATGTCTTATTAGCTAAACATCCTCCATACTTGTCAAGTATAAAGCTTTTAGACTAATCATTGAAATCAATAATTTCAATTTATTCAAAATTATTTTCATTTAAAAAATTCTTCATGTAGATAATCTAAAAATTTTAATTTGCTAGAGCAAAGTTGCATTAGTTAGATCTTATGAGATATTAATTTTACAATATTTAGCTAACTTAAATGACTTTTTAATTTAAAAAAGATGAGCTTTTATCAACTTGCATGCATAATTGAGTTTTCTCACATATTAAAGTATCCATATTTTAATGATAAGAAGGTGGACAGCTTTTGATGCATTAGTCTAAGGTAAAATTTTAGAAAATTAAATCCAATTCAGATTAACAAACATGTTATTTCAGAGTACATTTATTGTTGATTAAATCAATTTATAAATTTTCACTACACTTAATACAAATTTAATTTACATCGCATTCAATACAACCATCAACTCTGCATTTAATGCATTATTCATTTTATATTTCAACTTCTCCTAATTAACAACCTTTAACACAAGTAGAACTATTTTAATAACTTTTTAAAAAGTCTTAAGAACATTTAGAGCATTGGTTTTACCCAGTATTAAAGCATTCTAAACAATTACTTGAGCATGAAAGGCATTGCTATGTTAAAATATCAAAAATTTCTCCACTTAAGCATTCAGCATTTATAAAGTAAAAAATTAAAGTAAAAGTAATTATGAATATACTCATTTTGTTGAGTTATCTTATTTTTTTATTAAAAAAATTTCCTATTTAATTAATTAATTGATAAAAAAATTAGATAAGTTTTTACTTGCTTTTTATGTATATCAATCATTTTAAGTTTAAGTAAATTAATTGTGAGTTAATCAGTTTTAGTTTGAATTGAAAGATAATTTAAACTAAATACATATGTAGATGAAAACAAATATGTAAAATTTATGTTAAGTTACCTTAAATTAAAGGGAGTATAAAAATTAAACAAAATTTTTGAAAGAGATTCAGAAATAAATAATATATTATAAATGGCAAATAAAGGTAATTTAAATTTTATGTAATTGATAAT
Organism: Tetrahymena elliotti 4EA; assembly: GCA_000231825.2. NCBI lineage: Eukaryota > Ciliophora > Oligohymenophorea > Hymenostomatida > Tetrahymenidae > Tetrahymena > Tetrahymena elliotti. The sequence goes on from JH720365.1 coordinate 322,636, forward strand.
ATATTTTATTCAAATACTTCCTTTATACTTCTCATATTATTTTTTCCATATTAAAAATTTTTTATTTTATTTAATCTTGCCTACCTATATTTCTATCACGTTTTTTTTACATATTCTATCGATATTTTATTTCTTAAAGCAATTTTAAAGTTTTTTATTTTTCTTGAATGTGAAACAAATTTATTTTCTAAATAATCAAAAAGAAGTCATCAATTAAATGATAAAAAAAGTCTTTCTTTTATATAAAATCTTCGTATTTTTCATAATTTTTTTTCAAATTTTTGCTTTATGTAAAATCTTTGGATTTATCATAATTTCTCTAGCCTGAAAAAGAGAAAAATTAATTATAAGTAACATACTAAAAATGAAAGTTTTAAATAATTTAATTTATTTAAATAATAATTTGATTAAAATAATTTATTTTTGACAAATTTCATTGAAATTTATTCAAGAATATTATATTCCAAATCTGTTTTTTTCTTTAAGAAGTTATTAGTCTTCTAAACCATTTATCAGGTTACTCATGTTATCATATTTATCTCTGTATTCTTTTGGTTTAATTATTTTAAGTTTTGATTATTATAACACATTTCTTGGAGAAAAAGACGAATAGCGCTTTGCTTTATTAAGTCCATTAATTAAATCTTATTCTTGTTCAAGTACTAAAAATTGTACAGAAGAATCAAATTTTTATTTTTCTTCTAAAACAAATTTGATTTTTTGTTGTTAATATGTTTGATTGTGGTCATCTGCAAGTTAATATTTAGTATTTGTTTTATTGTTTATTTATTTAAATCCAAAGTGAGAGGAATTTTTTTAATTTGAATCTTATTGTAGTGTTGTATTTGCAATTTTTAAAGATTAATTTAAAGGGTTAGGAAAAAAGTGGAATTATTGCTATTGCTATTTTTAATTGCTGATATTTGGGCTGTTTTCATTTGATTTTGGTATCTGTTTTAATGAAAAACTAGGAGATTTAGTATTTAAGTCAAAAGTAACTTTTATTGATTTAACATTTTGAAGTTTTTAATAAGCTGATAACTATTGTTATTGCTAAGTTTATAATAGATTATTTTGATTTAAGTCTTTATTAGAGTTAACTTGAATATGTAATGACGATAATGAAATTTAATTTTAACTTGGGAGTGTTATATTTGAGTTACAAAATTTACCAATTTTTGTATGAACCAAATTTTATTCTTTTTAGAGAAGTGAATTTTATTTTTAAAAGGCCATATTTTTTTAGTATAGCCTGTTGAATATTTTTTATCTTTCGTCCTCCTCTTCTTCTTATTCTTCAGTGCTTTTCTATAATATATTTTTCTTTAATTGTTTTCAAAATCAAAAATAGCTTTACCTTTTGTGTAAATTACAATGTAGAGGGAAGATCAGCTAATTTGGCACCTTTTTCATCTAAAAGTTAGTTTATTTGCTTTACTTACTCAAATTAAGCTCTGTGCCTATAGGTTAATGCTTATAAATCCTCTTCTTTTTTTTTAGGTGCTTATTTAAGTTTAATAATTTCCCTAGCAAATTACAGAGAGCTATTTTTTAATTTAAGACAATAAATGAAAATTCAATATTAATAATAGTGAACCTATCAGATGATAAATCAGAATGAGAAGATATCACATCCATTGAAGGCATATCTTAACTCCCTTTTAGCACCTTTAGTTTCATTTATTCACTGTTTATCAGCTGCATATTAAACTACTCTCTAACTTTTATATCAATTTACTTTTGCCTGGCAATAGATTCTTATTTCATTTTTTCTACTTCATATATATAATCTTTAGATTTAACAAATCTATCAATGGGATGAAAAATAACTTGCTTTCTTGTATCTTATAATGAACAGTCTTTTAATTCAAGTTGTTTTGATATTGCTGGAGAAACCTATTGTAATGAGAATTTCAAATCATTTGTTTTAAATTAAAATATTTACATGATTTATATTAAATCTAAGACGAGCATATGTGATATCTCGACCAGAATTTTTAACTCTCAAAGAGGGACTTATATTTTCATAAATATCATCACCTTTTTAATATCTAAAATTTTTGTCTTTTTTGCTCTATTTCATTATGTCCATTAAAGGCTAGAAATTAGTTTGCTATTAATTTCCATTCAAATTATTGATTGAAGGAGATGTATTAGATTGAATTGAGCCATGATTATTTTATTTTCCAACCAAAACTGAGCTTTTTCTATTTCGTTTCAATGATGATTCAGATTCCATTAAGCTAGAATTATTGGAGCTATTGCTACTAATATTTCTTATCATTTAAAGTCTACCTCCATACTTATTCTATTCTTTCTTTTTACCAATTGTTAATATTCTTTTAACATTCTGATAGAAATTGATTTAATCAGCTGTTTTAGGTTCAGGTTTTTCAAGAAAATGTCCTAAAAATTCTCTTCCCCTTTCCAACATCTTCTTTTTTTTCTAGATTTCTGTAAATTTGGTTGCTTTTTCATAATCAAGAAATTTAGATGAAAAGTATTTATCAATTGTTTATTAGATATAGAAATCTGTTGTGAGAACTCCATTTATTTCAAAGATTACTAAATGATAGCAATCTAAGATTAACCTCATATTGAATTATTTTCTGTCTTGAAAAAATATTTCAAATAGCATCTTATGGCAATTGTAAGTCATAATAAATATTATTGGATTCAAGAACTCTTCTTTGGGTTTAGGAATGAGGGTATTTAGCAAAGTGTATTCTTAACTAATTTAATCTTTAACACCTTCCAAAACCTGTTAAAAAAACAAATAAATTATGAAATTCTTCATATAAATCTTTTTAATTTTATTTTATTTACTTTAGGATTAGATGAAGTAGTAGGATACTTCGCTAAAAGAATCATCCAAAATATCCATTTATTTAAATTAAAAGCTGTTGGTTACATGCATACTTTCTTAAATTTTTCATACTACTATTTATTTTCCCAATCTCTTAAAACTTAATCTTGAAACAAATCTTTCATTTATTCAAGGATATTTAATTCAATAGGTAACTCATTTACATCTGAGACTTTGATCTCTTTAATACTTTAGAATTTCTATTTTTTCTTTATCTCCTCCTCTTCTTCATTGTAGAGTCCCTTTTGTTTCAAATGGAAAATATGTATTTGTTCATATGAAATGTGAATTTTATCAATCTCTTTTAATATTTGCTATTAATCAATGTCTTTTTGAATTTCTTTTATCTCCTCTATTTATTTTTTTTCAAATTCTTCTTTTTCTTACTTTTTCTTTTGGAAAATGGTATCCAATTCCATCGATATATCACTAGATTCTGCTTTGCTTACATCCAAATCATCACTCATTTGATACAATTGAAGTTCTTTTAAATAAAATTGTTCTACTTTGAACTCTACTAGAGTATATTTAATTAAATTACAATTAAACTTTAAGATTAATTTTTTTAAAATAACAAAAAGGATTCTATAAAATGAACTGCTTCATTTTATTTAGTTTAGCATAAATCCATAAATGGATAAATGGTAATATGAGTAAATTTGTGATATTTTAGTTTCATAAAATCAATAGATTTTTGAATAAACAGAAATGAGAAAATCAGTTTTTAAATCAATCATTTTCATTTGATGATGTCAATATATACAAAAAGAAATATAATAAAATGTTTAATGTGAATAGTAATTATTTCATTAAGATAATCAGGAGATAGATAATATACAAAATATTTACAAAAAATAGAGAATCCGTATTGAAATAAATTTTTAAATAAATAAATAAATAATAATAAGCTCATTCTTATTCTTTTGAAGTAATTTGTTAAATAGTGGATGTGCTTAGTCTTGTAGATGTATTACTTTCATTGCTAGACTATTCAATTGCATTTTTAACATTAATTGCTTCAATAATTTATCTTAATCTTTGATAACAAGATTATGAATTAATCTTACTATTAAATTATGTATTAATCGATTTATCTAACTCTTCATGAAACTTATCATTCATGGTGTCTTATCCTTAAATAGGTTCATTTATGACTTAAATTTATATTTCACTAAACCATGATTCTGGCGAAATCATAAATTTAACAAATTTTTATGGAAATTATGTTAACTTAAGTGTAAACGAAATAAGCTTGGTGGAGGAATTATAAGTGTAGTTGTTAAGACTATAAATTGTTGAAATTGTTTTCAATTATTTGTAAAATTCTTCAAGCTCTGCTAGTTTGTTACCTACAAATTATAGAATTTCTATTATATTTCCATTATAACTTATAAAATTCTTAAAATTTTTGCTTAAAATATTTTCAGTGATTTTAGCTATGTTAGAGGAAGAAAGTAAATCTGTATAGGAATTAAATTATTTTTCTGTCTCTGTCTCACTCATTTAAGTACCAATAAGTGTGTTTTCTTAAGATTCTAAAATAGAATACACTAATCCTTTAACAAAAGCTAATATAATTTTATCATCTTTTCTTTGCTTAACTATTTATAGAGAGCACATGTATTTATTTAAAAATCTAAAAGCAACCATGTCTCCCTTGGTATTCTTATCTTTAACTTTACCCAAATATTCAAATCCAAAGTAATAAATCATAATTTAATAAGTTTACCAATATTAGTTAAAATAATTATTATACATTTTACTTTCCTTTTCAACAAGTTGACTATTAATTTCTTTATCTTTTTACTCATTAGATTAACTCAAATCTAAATATTTTCTTTTTTCATTCATTTAATCTTCTAACATTTTGAGCTCTTCTTCCTCTTTTTCTATTTATTCTTACTTTTGCTTCATTATGCTTTCAAGATTGAGTTTTTAGTTTTTAGAATTCTCTACTCTCTCTTCTAAAGTTTTTATTTTTTTTTAATAAGCATCACAAAGTTACTCTAAAAGTTCCTCAGAGTTTTTGATACTATTTAGTATTTAGCTATGAGTCATTGTGTTTTATTTTTAAATTTGAAGATTTTCATCTTAATTTTTTGCTTCTATTAATTTCAAATTATTATTTGCCAGAATAGACTCTCTAATATGCTACAAGTTTTTACTCCTTTTACCTGGAGTTAAAAAATTTAAAATAACTTTTTTTTCGTATGAATTTAAAGGCATTCTCACTACTAAATTTTCTAATTAACCTACTTCTTGTTCAAGATCGTCGGTATTATCAGTCTAAACATCTTCTCTATCATTAAATATCTTTTTTCTCATAGGTGTACTCTTAAAATTATCAAAATTGTTGATTTCTTATTATCCAATTTAATGAGACTGGTTGAAATTTTCTTTGTTTTCTGTTTACATTTGTGTAATTTTATTATTTAAAACCTATTTCTCCTTACTATCTTTTTCAGTATTTTGTTTGCTATTTTAAAAGGATATTGTAGTTTTATTTTAAATTTCTTTTAAATTATTAGGAAGCATTGATATTCTTTTTATTTCTTTCTATACAGATGAATTAGGTAAAATAGATTTTGAGATAGATATTTTATTAGGAGTTGCTTTCTCTTTTGAATTTGAACTTTCAACATTTATCATTTTATTCATTTATTAAATCATTTAATTTTTTTATTGCTAAATGGCTCCTTAATCATTTAAATTACTATTTTAGCTGCTTAATATACTTTTAGGTTTCTATGCATTCACACTACTTTTACTTATGTTATTGTTTTACTCATTAATTTCATCAGCAAATAGATTTCCTGTTTTTATTTCTTATATTCCCTCTCTTATTTTTACTTTCTTTTCTCTGGCTATTTTCACCTAGCTATTAACGTGCCTACTAAATTTCTCATCCTCATCTAGGTCAAAACTTAAATTCTTTAAATCATTAACAAGAGGAGAAGGAGTTATCTATGGAGTTTATTTGTGTTAATTTTTTTCATCTATTTTGTCTTATTTTGGAGGATTAACTTCTGATAGTCTATTAACTTTATCTAAATACTCAAGTAAATAAGATGAACTATCATTACCTGAATTTTTACTCTCATTAAAAGCATCATTTGAAAACCCAATAGAAAAAGGGAAATTTCTTTTAGAAGAATCAAGTATTCCAACATTATTCTGTGAAAAGTCAAAAATCATTTTATCTGATTTAGAATTATTTTAATTTAGTTGTTTATTTTCTTCTAAATTTTAATCTTTCTTTGTTTCTGTTTTGCCTAAATCCTGCAAGAAGAATTCACTAAGTCTCTTAAAGTCTTACTTATTATTTTAGTCAGTTTATTTATGAACTTAGTTCTCATTTTACCTCAAATGAATAGAATTATTTTCTAATTCATGAACATTTTTAAATAGATTTTAATTAATATCTTTTTTCTAATTATTTATTTAGTTTTATGTGTTTGTTTATTCCAACAAGACCTTTGACTAATTTTTATTGGTGTTTATTTATGCATTCATTTAGTTGAGATTTTAAACAGGATTTTAATTAATAGTATCTACTTTTTTTGAATTTTGAAATTGAGTTTAATCGTTTAGAAAATTAATCGTATCTTTGTTATAAAATTAATTATTATTTTTTGTATTTTGCATACTTGAAGCAGCATTTATTAATTAGTCTGTATTCTAATTACTTATTTAGTTTTAAATCTCTTAAATTGGTTAAAGAATCTCACTATTATCATTTTATCTACCATCATTACTATCATTAAATAACCCAGATAATCTGCTCATTCTATCAATATTTTCTAAAAGATTAGAATCACTATCGTTATTAAGCTAAATATCATCTTCCTACTAATTAGTCTTCATTTTAAAATAATTAGCTGGAGATGAAAGCCTCTTTTAAATACCTTCTATATGCTATTAATCATTATATATCCTTTTAAATACATTTTCTTAGTTATTAAAGCTCATCCTACTTGGTAATAACATTGATTCATCATAAAGGGAATCGTTTTCGTTCTTAAAATATATACTAAGTCTATCTGATGTTTTAAATTGCTTATCCTCTTAAGGGTTTTATTAAACCAGTGGTTTAACTATATTTGAAGCTGCTTACTACAAATCCGAATATTTTTCATCTGTTAAATTACTTTAATCAATACTTCTACTTTTATCACTTGCACTTCTCAAACTTTAAGGAGAAACATCCCAGTTTTAATTTGCCTATCTAATAATGTTTAAAACATATAATACTTAAAATAGAAAAATATTTACTCATTAAACCATCTAGTGTGTATTCCTCCCCAACTAATTCTTTTTTTTGAATTACTTTCTTCCATAAAGTTATGGTAATTCTAGTTTATGCTAGAATTCCTTAACACTGATTTTTTCTTACTACCTCCTCCCTCTTATTCATATAAATAATTACTCATTTTTAAACAACAAAAAATTTTGATATTCAATTACAAAATTGAATTTTAATTATCTTTTTATGGCTGATAAACTTTTAAATTAATTTTTAAATTAAAAAAAATTTCCCGCTTTTTGATAAAATAAATCCCTGTTTTATGTTAAAAATATTTAAAGTTCTATTCACGTACCTTAAGATGTTTGTTTTAGACTAGATTTAAGTCAAAACATTAAATCTGCAACTTTTCAATTTTTTTATCATTTAAATAAGAAAATATTAAAAAGGTATATTTCAACATTACTGTTTTTTTTGTTCGGCTTTTTATATTTCTTTTGAATTTTTTTAGAATTAAAAAGATAGCTAAAATATTTCTAAAAAATATAATTTTATTTTGGCAGTTATCCCAAAAACAAAAGGTATAACTTCATTATGGTTCGTTCTTAAGTGCTTAAAATAAACTAAGATAAAAATAGTTAACTAATTTCCTCAAATTTTCACATAGTTTTCAAAATCAATTAACATTTTATTTTATTTAATTATTTTTAACACATTATAAAAAGAAAATTTTTATCCAACCTCTTTTTTGTTATTAAAAATAAATGAAGACTACATTTATTTTATTTAAACTAAATATTTGTTTAGTGAGATCACATAAATACTTGCTGTCTTTTTTATGCTACAATTAGTTATTTAGTATAGAAAGAAATATT
>JH720365.1:330795-408178 GCA_000231825.2 Tetrahymena elliotti 4EA
TATTTCAAAAATACATTATATACATTTTTAAGGTTGAATTTTATTTAAAAAATAAAGAAAAGCATTCAAATATGAATAAGATTGTGCTTTGGAAATTTTGAAAACATATTAATACTATTATCGCATTATTTTTAGAATTTATTTTTTGCTTGATTTCTTATAGAAAAAATAATAAATCTTTTTATTATTGATCAGATTTCTAGTGAATAATTATAAATAAATGGAAAATAATTAAAAAGGGTAAAGGAGTAAATTTTCAATATAGTTCATCACACTTTCAAACAAATTAAATGGTTTAGTGAGAGAGTTATCTTCCATGATTGTAACTAACAGAAAGTTTACTTTTTGATTATTAATCTATCATTGTTTTTATATAGCATTTTGTAGAATTAAAAAGTTTGATTGATGATGAAGTGATAGAAATAAAAATTGATTCAAGTAATGATTCTATTAAAGTGTATCTGTTTTAAGAAGTTTAAGAAATTTAAAATGTAAGTTAGTCAGGTGTTTTGTATTTTCTTTAAATAAGCTCTTTGAGTGAAAAAAAATAATTTTAGTTCTATTAGCAAAAAGGTAAAAGTTAAAAATTAATTTTTAGATTTTAAATTAGTGAGAAACTAAATGATCAGGCATTTATATATTAATGGGCAGACATATCTAAACCCTTTGCCAAATTAGAACAAATATTTTAAAAATTTGAAGCTATAAATTTAATAATTTAGAGTAATAAAATGCTCAAAACATCAGAGCAGATTGCTGCATTTGTGAATGAAGTTAAGAATGAAAAGATTACATACTAAATATTTTTAAAGTAAATTTAGTAAATAAATGAATTATATGAACGCTTATATAGAAAAGAAATAATAATTTAAACTATTTTATTAAATAATTTTCATTTAAGTGTTTGCAATTTAAAACACTTTAAAATAATAAAATATTTCATGGATTGATAAATATATTTTATTTATGTTTAGCTACTTTAAATTAATTCCCACATTATTTTTGTTACTTTTATATTTATGGTGTTTTTGCAACGAGCTCTTTTTTTAATCAGTAGAATTTTTAAGTTCATGCTTCATTTGATACTCTTCTTATCAACTCATACAAATTTAATTAAAATAAAGTCTTTATTAAAAAAATAAATGAGTTTTGGCAATTGAAGGATTTTAATTAATTAATAAATGAATTAACTCATTAGTTAATTTTTATACATCTCAATAAATTTATTAGTCTAATTTTTTTGGAGAAAACACTAAGTAGAAAGTAGAATAGATATTAATATAAAATACTAACTCTTTACTTCTAATTTCAAAAAAAAACTATAAAATGAACTATTTTAATATTGACAAGCTAGCTTAAAGTAAAATTATTGTATAAATCATAGCTAATTTTTTATTTTTATGTTTAATTTTTAGCTAACTCTTCCATAGAAGGGTTTCAAGAGATCAATAAAATACTCAAACTAAAGTAGAAATAATCTTCAATGAATGCAATATAAAAACAGTAAGATAGTAAGAATGATTAAACTTTAAACAAAACTCTTGATTAATCTACAAAAATAAAGCCGATTAAATAAATGAACATGACTATTGATTTGGATTTAATTAGCAAAAATGATATCATAGTTTCAGATACTCCAAAATACAATTCATAGCCTCCTTTAACATTTAAAGAAGGAGATGATTATTCTAAATTTGGAAGTACAATGAGAAGTACCTTTAAATAAAATTTTGATAGTTTTAAGAAAAATCAAAGACAGAATCTACATTAAAAATAATCATTTTCTCTATCAATGTAAAGTCAAACTCAAAATAAATTTTTTACTACTTCTACTCAGAAAGAGTTTTAAACTGATCTAAAAAAAATTAAGTCTACTCGCTCTAAGTTTGTTAACATGAGTATGGGAGGGGATTTCTTTTCTCCTACTGTTCCTAGCAGCTAAGGAATTTTTACTCCATTTAAAGACATAATTCAAAAGAACCCTTCAAATATTTTAGATAAGTTTTTCAACTAAAATTTAAGCGACCATGATAAAGTAAGGTAAAAACTAATCCATAACAATGAATAAATGAACTTGATTAAAGATTAACTTGAAAATTAAAGAATCAATAGCTTTGAAAATTTTATAAACATCAAAAAATACTCTGATACCTTAATAAATAAATCAGCTACATAAAAGAAATAGCCCTAGCAAAACAAATACACTAGGCTAAGTTAATTTCCATTTAATAGTTAACAAATGCCTCTAATTATAAATCCTGCTTTCTTAAATTAAAATAATTAGTAAGTTGGATTAAATGGAAATCAATAATAATTTTCAAATTCTGAAATTGAAGAGTTAGGAGATGTTAATTAAAATTATTAATAAGAGCTCTAATTCCACTGGGAAAAAGTAGTTAATTATAGCTCCTAGCTAAAGCCAGAGTTCAGAGAAGGAGCATCATTATTAGAATACAATCAAAAATTATTCTTATATGGAGGATTCGGATTTTAGTTATTTAATTCTCTTTACTAATATAGTCTGAGTAAGTATTTTATAAACTTATTTCATTTACTCTTTCTTTAATTAATTTTTATTTTTAATTAATTTAAAAACTTTTAATTTTCAAAAATTTTTTTCATATTATTTTAGAGGATTATGAGTGGAAAAAGTCAGAAACTAGTGGTTATTCTGGTAATTAGAGTGGACGGTTTGGCCACTCTGCTAATTTATACAAAAACTAAATGATAGTATTTGGAGGGGCTTCAGAGTATAGTTCGAAGTTAAAAAATAGGTAGGTTATGAATGATGTTTGGATGCTAAATTTAGATAACTTAGAATGGAAGTCAATCAGAACAGTAGGAGATTATGTAGAACCTCGAAGAAATCATGCATCCTGTATTTTTGGAAATAGCTTTTTTGCTCATGGAGGAGTTGGAAATTATGAAAAGTATTTAAATTAACTAAATGTGCTTTAATTAGGTAGATTATTCAATTATTAAGATACTGTTAAATTAAAATGTAAATTTATGAAATAGATAAAGGGAGATGGAAATCATATTAACTTAAATTTGATGAATAAGGAATAGCTTTTCATTAAATGGTGCCAATATTTTAAAAGAGCTTGAAATTTATTTCAAGGAAAGCAGAGAAAATGGGAAAAATAATTAGCCCTAAAAATAAATTCAAAGTAAATCTTCAACTATTGTTTATAAAAAAATAAATTTTCTTTTTAAAAAAGGTAAAAGAAGAAGGAATTTACTGCTTTGGAGGTAAACAAGGAAACTAGAAAATAAGAGGTAAACTGATCATTCTAAAATTGGGTAAATATTTATCTCTCATTTTTATAAATAATATTGATCAATGAAATAGATTAAAAAGACTTACCTACTGAATGGATGATACCAGAAACTTCTGGATTAAGCCCTCCTGCAAGATTTCACCATAGTATGATTTATAATTATTATGTAAAAGGTATAGTTATGTTTGGGGGAATTAATGATGAAAGTAGTATTTCGGAATATGCATTTTAAGATGTCTGGCTACTCTAGCTGAATAATTTAAATTGGGTTTAAATCAATATTAGTGGATAAAATAACAGACACAGATTTGCTCATTCCTTTACTAGTATAGATGAACGTATCTTTATTTTTGGTGGAGCATGCAATAATAGTTACACAGATTGTGAACTGTATGTCTTAGAAATGAGTAAATTCATATTCAAAATTTATCAATCAAATAGTTTTACTTAATAATTTTTAAAAAAATTTAGATTAGTAAATTGCAAAATAAAAAAAGAATAATCCTGTAAGAGATTTTGCGACAAGGTAATAATCTCTAGAGAGGCTAGAAGTAGAAGAAAAATAATAGACCTCTTATCAAGAAAAGAAAATAAATTTTATTGGGAATAGCCCATCGTAGAATCAAAATAAAAGCTTTTTAAGGCCTCCATCTAAAAATTACTTAAAAAGCTAACCAGAAAGCATATTTTTAAGTTCAGATACTACAAGAAAAAGTTAATTATTAACATCTAATTCACCTCGTTCTTCAATTTTAAGTCCAAGTTAAAAGCAGTCAGCAGTAAACAAACCTAAACTCCAATCACTCTTTTCTCATTATTTAAGCTGAAAATTTATTTTTGAGAGTCTCTTTAATCATTCAAAAAATTGATAAAAAGAATTTATACTATAGAAACATTAAAAAAAATAACTGAAACTACTTAACACTTAATACTAGTATACTATTTATTAAAATTAAAAGAAATCCAATAATTTTAATTACATTACTAAAATAAAAAATCTTAACATTTAGATTAATTCACTTAAAGTAATTTTAAATAAACTCTATTTATTAAACAAAAAATTTAAATAAAAATTCATTCATATTTATAAAGTTTGTCACATTCTTTTCTTTAGAATATGTCTTGTCATACTTTTTATCCATTTTAAATTTAAATCTCCATTTTTTTAATTTTAATTTTCAATAATTTTTTTATTCTTTAATTTAAAATTTTATTTTTTAAGTGAAAAGAAATAATTAATTTTTTTCAAAAAGAGATTTTTATAAGAAGAAAGATTAGTTTAGTTCAAGCAAAAATTTAAAACAGAATTTGTTTGAAAAATAATTTAATAAATTGTTTTTTTTAAATATTGATAAGGGCATTTGGAAGTTGAAATAAAGGTAAAAAGTCTTTATTTGATTGAGCATTATAATGGTTTTGGTTAAATTTATTTTGATTTTAACTATAATGATATTTTAAAGCTTGCTACAAAACAAATGAATTAGAAAAATATATAATAATTTAAAGCATTATGTAAGTATGGAAGGCATTAATATTTGTTTGGATCAGCAACATTTGCCTGAACCACCTGTATTGCCACCATTCTATTAATTTTATCCATTTAAAAGAGGCTTCTCATTTTTGAGTGTAAAGTTTTAATTTGCTTATGGCTATTAAGTAACTGATTTAGTTGTAGTAGTAGCAGCAGCTTAAGTTGGAGCTCCAATATTACCAGCTGATGGCTATTTATTTTGGTTTGCAAACTAATAATCTTTTTTTTCTATTAAAAAAAATAATTTTGCTCTTATTTTTTTGAATTTACAAATATTTACAATTATTGAGATTATCAGCATTAGGAGAAAGAATACTATTTTCAACTGGCTAGAGAGAGATAGCCATATCTTTAAACATATTGGCAACATTTTCACCTGTTTTTGCAGATATTTCATAAAATTTCATATTATTTTCCTTTGCCTTCTTTTCTAAATCAACTAATTAAACTTCTCTTGCTGTTATATAAAAGAAAAAATATTAAAATAGGAATTAAATTCATTTTTTGTTGATGTCAGATATATCTAACAGATTAATTGCTAGTAATATTTGAAATTTATTAATTTACTTAGTTTCAAATCAATTTTATTTGCTACTAAAACGCATGGTGCTTCAGCACCTCTGTTGTCTTTATAGTCCTTAATCCATCTATCTACATTGCTAAAACTTTCTTTATCTTTTAATATAAAATTAAATTATTTTATTTCTTAAGATCTTTCATTTTTAACATAACAATTTTTAATAAATTATTATTTTGAAAAAATAGATTTTTTTTGAAATAGATCTATGAATATTTTTTTCTCTTAAGAAATAAATCGTAGACTATATTGCTAATATAATTATTTACTTGTAACATCAAATACAATAACTGCACATGTGGCATCTCTTAAATAACTTGGAATAAGACTTCTGAATCTTTCTTATCCTGCTGTATCCCATAATGAAAGTCTAATACTCTTGTCATCAATATGAAGAGTCTTTGCAAGAAAATCTACTCCTACAGTTGGCTTTAATAGTAATTTAGAATATTTGTTTATCAAATGTGAGTATATTGAATTTATGCTAATTTTAGATAAACTTACATGAGGTTTTTCATCAAATACATCATACATAAAACGTTCGATAATGCATGTTTTTCCAACATGTTGATCACCTAAAAAGATAATTTTGTGCTTAACTCTCGATGTATTCGAGAAATTGGATGTCATTCTACTGCTATCGTTTGTATGCATTTTATTTACTAGCTTTTGCTTTGAATTATTAGAAATGGCTTGTTTTATAAGAGTAGTATTCTAGTTTTAAAATCTGGTTTTTTGATTGATTACCAGTGTTTTATTTATTTCAGATGTTTTAAGTGTTTCTTTAAATCAATTTAATTTGTGTTTATAATAATTAATTATTATTATTATTATTGTGGATAAACAAATATTTAATTATTTTTTTTATTAGATTTATTTAATTTCTTATTGCTTTATCATTTTTTACTCATGATTCATGTAAAATGGAATGCCTACTGTTTTCTGAGTCAAAATATATTTAAAATTATTAATTAATTGTTTAATGCACTTTTAAAATATAATCTATATTTTGTAGTCAATCCTAGTGTAATGGCCTATTATAACCAAATTTTAAATAATAAAGCCACAAAACCAAGTAAAAAAAAAATTCTTAATTTTAAACATTTAACTGAAATTCTAAAAAAAATAAAAGCAAAAATGACTTCTAAAGAAGCTAAAACTTTAAGAAACAACTAATCTCAAAAAAAGTTGATTTTTAATTCCATAAATTTTTGGTCTTTTTTTAATTAAATTTATTGCTAAAATATTTTTAATGTGAATGGTGGTGATAGACTGAGTGAGTAGTATTTATTAAAAACATAGAATTATTTATATTCTATAAAAAATTTATTAATTTATTATTGTTAGGAAGTTAGTATGTTAGCTTTATTTTAGCCAGATTAAATAGCTCTCTATTGAAAAATAAAGAAATAACATCTAAATCAAACAATTTTTTAGAAATTTCCAAAGCTAATTTTCTTCTAAAAATAAAAAGTTTTATTGGGGATGATATTTATTTATTCTTGTTATTAGAGTTGTTGTATTCTTTTTATTTCAACATCAATTTTGACATAAAAAATCTTAATACCATTTTAATTTAACAAGGAATTATTAATTTAATATTAAACTTTAAACTCTAATTTCAGTAAAAATTTACATTTTTTTGACATTAATTAAATCGTTTATTTATTTCTTTATGTAATTTTAATATAAAATTAATTTTTTAAATCAAATTTGAAAATTAGTATCAAATAATAAAATAGTTTTTTAGATATAAATATAATATTTAACTTTAAGATAGTAGAAGTAGTAATTAATAAAATAAAGTTTTTGTAAATTTAATATTATCTTTATCAGTCTTATCCGTTAGAAATATATGATTACCCATGTGAATTTATTTTTAGTACTTATTAAGATACTGCCCTTGAATTGTAATTAGTTCCTATGCCTTTTTAAGAAGCATTTCTATTATAGTTTCCTCCTAATGATGTCATGGATATATTATGACTACTGTTTACTTTTTTATCTTTAACATATCTGCTTTCATATTCCAATATATCAAGAGTGACTGAATCTTTAAGTTACTCTTTTGCTTATTCTTTCATCAACTATGTTTATTTAATTCTTTCTAACATTTCTTATTCTCTTCTTTCGAAATCTTTTGCTTCAAATTTAGCAAAGCTAAGCATAGCCTCTTCTTTGATTCTTTATTTCTGTAACTCCTTTTCTAATTTTAATTTTTTCTCTAACAAATATTACTCTTTTCTTTATTTTGATATTTCCTTTTACTTTTTCATCTGCTCCATCTTAAATTTTACATTTTCTATAGCCACCTTTTATTCTTAAGCCTTGCGAATTTATTCTTCTGCAATAATCTGCTTTACCGAGTAAAAGCCTTCTTTCTTTTTTTTCAAATTTTCTTCCTTCGCAATTTAAACTCTCAGCATTTCTAGCTACTTTTTAGGATGGGTGTATCCAACATCATCCTGCTATTGCATTCTTTATTATTCTTCTTCTTTCTATTTAATTAAAATAATTTTATAGTTAAATAAATTATTGCAACAGTAAATAATAAATAAATAAATTAATAAATCTAAGAAGTGCCCAAATAGTAATTATTTATCATTAATTAATTTATACTGGTTTTATATCACACATTTGCTTATTTAACAATATTTGAATGATAAAATACTCTTTCCTTCTCAAATCATATCAAAAAAGCTCAAAAATTTACCTTTTTTAGATAAAATTTTTTCTACTAAAAAATCTTTTCAGCTTTTTTTGCAGCATCTTCAGCACTCTTTTGGAGCTATAACTCTTCTTATCTTAATTTTCTCAATCTATTTATGAGCATCTAGTTTTATTCTTAAACTATGATTCTTTCTTATTTAATTTACTGCAATACTACAGCATTTGGAACTGCTTTTTAAGAATATGATCTATTTGGTTTTGTCAAATAAGGATTAACTAAATTCAACTATTCATTATTATGCTTATAAATTGAGCTTGAAGATCTTTAATGTTTGCTCTTTTCAATTTCATCAAAATTATCATTTTCGCTCATCCTCATTTAAATTTCTGGTAATTTTTCATAGCGATATTTAGGAGAAATATAAGGATTTGTGTAATTCACTTTATATTTGTGCTTAGAACTTTCACTATTTTAATTCTATGAAACCATTTATAATGGCTAATATGCATTCTCTTAATCTATTTCTAACCTATCTAATTTATAATCTTGGATATAACCCTAGATTACAGAATTTTATTTTTGCTATCCTTACATAAGTAATTTTTATTGTTTATCTAAAAAAAGATTGGATCTATAATTTAATATTCTTTTGTTAATAATTAATTAATTTAGTGGATAAGCAAGCAATTTATTTAAAACAAAATTGAGAAATCTGCTAATAATTTAAATTGTAAAGAATTATCTACAAATTAATTTATAAATTTAATAAATGTGTATTATAAATTAATTATCATTATTTATAATAATTATTAATTAAGTTCTATTTTTATTAAAACAAAATTTACATACAAAAAAGGAATAATAACAATCAGATTACTCAAAATAGTATTAGAATCAAGCAAAATATTAAGGATCCTCAAGATAAAATATAAAAGAAGAAAAAATTTTAAGAAAACAAACATAAATTTAAAATATTAATGACCATTATTAATTTATATTTACAAAGCATTAAATTAATTTAATAATTTCTAAAAAAATAAAATATTTCTATAATGAAGAAGAGAATTTCAAACTATGTCAAATTCATCTTTAATACTATATTTTATGATAAAATTAATTAATTTTTATCTATTATTTAAAAAAAAATATTTTAAATTAATTTACCTATTAAGAATGTTGAAAAGATCTGTATACATTTAGTTAGTTTTCTATATTTGTTGATCGGCATTAATGCTATCTTAATTTGTCTTATTTATAGTGCTAAGATCATTATGACTAGAATGGCTAGGGGAAGATTCTTTTAGGTGATTGCTAAAATTTTCTTTTTAGATGTTGTAATTAGCATTTTGCATTGATTATTTATTAATTTTTTTATCTTTTTACTCTGATTTACTCTGAAAGCTATTATTTTTATCATCACTAAATCCATATTAATTATCAATATACTCAAAAAATGAAAGATTTTCATTTTCGTTAGCATTCTTATTCTATTAAACAACTTACTGGATTGAGTTTTTTTCATTTCTTTATTTTTATTGATTTTCTAGTTGTGAATTTTAAATGATTTAATTATTTTTGTCTTTTTGTGTTGAAGATTTTCTCTCATTTTAGATTTGCTATATTTTTTGTAAGGAATTCTTTTAAACTTAGTCTTTTATGTTATTTTGTATTATTTATGAAGTAGTATTTGATTTTTTGTTTTTATTTATTGAATCAGTTTTATTTTCAATTTTTATTTTCTAATGTTGATCTCTTTAAGATGTTTCTTTTATATTCTAAGATAATTAAGACCTATGTGAATCCATTTTATTCTAAGATAGTTAAGACCTATGTGAATCCATTTTAATGCTGCTTTTTTCTATATCCCTTTCTTCATTTTCAATAAAATCTTACAAAAATTATTTATTCTATTATTAAGCAGATAACTTTATTTATTAATTACTTTTTGATTGAATAGATTATCTTACATCTCCAAATGTTTTCAAATTTTCATTTTATTGTGGAGATGGCTATTCTTTCTATCTTCTTTGTTTTTCTTTAGGTTTCCAAGATTGAACTACATTTAACAATCTTTAAGATTCCCTTTAATATAATTATAAAGCCTATTTTATTTCATCATCCCAGCCTTTAACTTTAAGCTTTTGTTTCTCTAACATTTCTTGATAATCTTAGTAATAAGAATGCACAAAATTTTCATTAAAAAGCATTTAAATTTTAAAATCTCTCGTTTCAGAGTTTAAAATATTCTCAATTAACTCAAAATAATCATTTTCTTCAATTGGTCCATCATAATGAGCTGAATCAATACCATATATAGTTCTTTTTTAAACTAAATTTAATATCTAATTGACTTTTGATGCTCTATTTCCAATAATACTATCATATTTCTACATCTTTTTCAGTGTATAAGTTCCTACTGTATTGCTATCAAACTTTTTTCTATTTTCATCATTAATCTCTACGTCTCCAATATGTTTATCATAGAATTTTTTAGCTTTTTCAATATACTTTTAAATTACTTTTTATTTGTGATCTTGTTTTTCTTTGTACTAAGTACAAAACGAAGTAATATCTTCAGACATCAAATACTCATTATTTTATGTTTGATTCTAATCATTAACTTATTTCTTTATCTTAACTAAAAAATTTATTATAATATCATATTAATCACCTCTATATTTATTGTTGTGAATAAAATCAGCAATCTTCTCCAAATTTAACTATTTATTCTCATATTATATTTAATTAACCTCTTTTTCTTAACTCTAATTTGATTATCTATCACTAATTTCTTCTTGAGATTCAACAGATTCTACTCCTTAAACACTACTGAATAAATGATGTAGCAATCCAGCCAAGAAATCTTCTAAATAGCTAATTTTTTCAGCTTTAGAAATAATTTATTTAACAAAATTATCTTTCAAAGTATCAATTTATAAAAAGTTATTTCTAACCATTGAATGAATAAATTTAGATAAAATTAACTTTTCTTCTATCTATTCATCTCTTTCTTTAACTTTCTTATTTATTTTTTTCATAATTGATTCATTTCCACATAGATTTTAAATGTTAAAGAATTCTTCCTAAAGTTCGTTTGATTTTCTAAAAGTCAGCTTCAAAAGTTTCTTTTGATACTAAAGTTTTTTTATAATTACTTACTGATAAATAATAAAAGTTTAATATTTTACCACCCATGGATTGATATTAGCAAGAATGTCTACTAAAATTTATTTTGAAGCATTTTTGCTAAACTTTTAAAGTATTTCGAAATTTTCATGCAAATATTTTTTGTAGTTATAAATAATCGCTCTGATAGAAACCATATCTGATTTTTTTACTAAGGCTTAGCCTGGTATAAGTTATTCTATGATTTTCATTGTTCTTAAAGAATGCAAAGAAGGTTTTTTGCTTATAATCTTAGCATCTTGAAGAAGTTCAGGGTTGTATATTTACTCATAAAAAGACTCAATCATCTATTCTCCTTAAGAATCAGAGGAAAATCCAATTGTAAAACAAAAATCCTTCAATTCATCCATATAAACTATTATTTTAAAAGAAAAATTAATTTCATAAAAACTTAAAATGTATTCAGTTACTAAATTTCTAATCAGTCCTTTAGGTAATTTAAATATTTCTTAAACGAGTATAAGCAGAAAATAATTTATTTAATAGTTCAGAATCTTCTATGTCTTAATCAATATCTTCTCCATACTAAGTAATATATAGTCTCTTTTTTAAAATCTTCCTCAACGATGAATAAAAATTTTCAATAATCTTTGCTTAGTTCTTAAATATAAAAATAATGTTTAAAATCTATTGATTTTATGAAATAAAAAGTAAATTTACATGAGATTTAAAAATAAACTCGTCTCTTTGCTTTTTATTCATAGATTTGAGAGTTGATAGAGTTTGGTCCTTTGTTAAATTAAATTATTTTCTTTTTGATTCTGTATTAATACTCTAATTCCAAACATCAGGATGTTAATATGTAGTAGTTATATTTTTTATATTTTGACTAGATTCCCTTTACTTTGATTTAGATAATACCTTTTCAGAATATCCAAAAGGTTTTGTTAAATGCCTTTCTACTGAGCGCTTAGCCCTTGATAAATCTATATTGTCTTCTCTTTAACATAAATTGATTAGAAAATTAAAATTATTTATTACAAATATCTATACTTGAATAAAGTTTTTGGTTTTCCTACAACATCAATTGTAATTGATCTAACTTTTGAAGGTACAGGAATTGACCCAGGAGGATTTTATTCTATAATTGTTTTCATTTATTTGCCTGTGAGTTGTAAAGGATTTATTACTGTATTAGGAACATGATTCAGCTTTTATTTTTAAGAACTGCCAATTGCAGTTACTTTTAGCACCCTACCAATAGGATCATATGACATTTTTATAAAATATTAAATATAATTTTTATGATGTAAGAATTTTATGTATGATTTGAAAGATTTGTTAAAAACTTTTTATTAATATTAATACAAGCTTATTAATAATTTGAAAAAATGATTACTGTTAATTTTATTAAAAAGCAAAAAATACCAATTGATTTTATATTATAATTATTATTCACAGACTGACATCATAATTTTACCTAAAAAATAAGCATTTTCAAGCTAAAAAAGTAATGCTAATTTAAAATTGATAAAACAATATTTATAAACATATTTGATATATGTAAAAAGAAATAGTAATTAATTGAAGGTTTAAAAATAAAAATTAACTATAATTAAATAAAATATATGGGTTTTTATTATTTTTGGATTATTGAATTGATTAGGGAAATTTAATCTATGCTATTTAAATTTTTTTCAAGTATTGATATTTACTAAAAACAATAATTAGTTTGAATTTATTATTTTTGAGCCACTAAAAATATTAATTTAAAATAGTATCCTTAATAAAATTTATGGAAAAGTCAAGTTAAAGATGAATCAAAAATGTTTGTTTTTTTTTATTTCATAAAAAGATTAAAAATTAATTTCTCAAAACATTTAGTCAAAAAAAAACCTGAATTATTTTAAAGAGGAGAAACAGGTTTGAATTCTTAAATGAAAATAAAGAAATATAATTTCTGATTAGAAAATAATAAAGATAAATAAATTAAATTAGAAATTTATGACTAATTTAATCAATAAAATTGGTATTATTTTTGATTAATATTTATATAAAATTAAACATTAATTAAGGATATTCTAATATAAAATACAAATATAGTTTTATGTCTTTATTTATTTATTTACTTTTATTTAGTTGATTATTTTATAGTAAAGTAAAAAGGAGTAAATGCTATGTATTTAATTCCTATTACTTTTATTTAGTATATAATTAGAATTTTTTTTATTTGTTTATATATTAATTGGTTGGTTGTATGTATGTATGTAGGTAGGTAGATTGGTAAGTTGAATTACTTTGAAATAGGATTTAGATAGATTATATTTTTAGTTGTTTTTTTATTATTTAAATATTTTAATAGCAATAAATTAAGATTGAGAGAAAAATGATTGATAGAAATCTATTGTTAAATTAGACTTGAAAGAGTTTTATTGTAATTTGCAGAAAAAATTATATTTTATCAAAAGATCCTCGTTTATACAACGCATTTTCTATTTTTGGCGTCAGTTATTGTATCTTTTGGGCAAACATTAACACAAAGATTGTCACCTAGTAAGTAATACTCAATAGAGCATTTCTAACAAATAACATATTAATCTGCTAAAAGCGAAGAATTCTAAGCTGAGCATGTGATACAGTTTTCAGGACATTTCATACATTTATTTACAGTGCTATCTTTTCTAAAATAATTAGGGCATTCATTAACACACATACCTGTTTACTGATTGAGACTAAGGAGATACATATCTTATTTACATTTTTTACAAGAATTTGCTTCACCCCAAGTGCATTCTAGACAGGAGGGGTCACATTATACACATATCATTTAATTAGTATCTGGATAATAATTCTGCTATGGGCACTTTGTGTAACACTTTCCAGCTAAATACATTTTATTTTATTTTTTGCATTCTTCAACCGTGTATGTTGTTGGGTCAGTATCAGGGCCAGTATTATTATTAGAACTAGAATTAGACCCTTCGTTTGATTAATTAGATTAAATAATGTAAAATAAACCTAAAGCTATTGCAAATAGGATCATGACTACAATAACGATTGCCAAGGTTTTTCTTTGCTTTGACAGTCTGCGAATTTGATCAGGATTTTAAAATTGATTATAATTTCTGCGTATTGTTTACTAATAAGGAACCAGTGTATTTTAGTGAGGAGTTTGAGATTAGCTGTCTATAAATGTATCAAAAAAGTTGTTATCATCCTCGACTATTTTAACCATATTTTCATGGATGTTTTATTTTTTCTTAATCTTTTATGAAATGCAAGTAGCTTAATTAGTATCGTCATAAACATTTATATCTTTTGTTTGATACTTTTGACTTTAGTGCTATTCATTTTGTTATGAAGATTAATTAGATGATTGCTCAGTAGAGACTAAGTATTTTTATTTATTAGATGCACCTTTATTATTTTATGGAAATTTAGATTAGTCATAAGAATAATTGTCCTATTAATAATGATCTGGGTATTCAAAATTATTTATATAGTCTCTATTACTTCCATTATCTATATATTAATCTTCATCTTAATATTTATTTTATTATTGTCTTAAATGCTAGTTTTCTCTAATTATTTCACTCACTGTAAATGTATTTTAACGTTCAGCAATCACTGAATTTGTAATTTAGCTTTCGGGGTAGACTGAATTATCTTATTGACTGCTGGTCTTATTATTTATATAGCTCACCTAAGAGTTAGTTCTACTAACTTATGCTGATTAATCAACTTAATCTTTTTATTTATAATAGAAATTGCTTTAGTTACTCTCTGTTCTTTCTGTATTACTTCTTTCATCTAGCTGTTTCATGGAATTGTACTCTAAAATGGGTTCTGGCATTGTTCCATTATATGTCGAACCAATTTTTTATATTTAATTCAAGCTATTAGGGATGTTACCAGAAATTTTCCTCATCTATGTGTTATAATTTTATTAGGGTTAACCTAATACATTACCCTATCCTTACATATTGAAGTTTATTTAAATTCCATTGCCTTATTGATTGGCACTATTTTATAAGCAGAAACCACCCATTTATTACTCATATTGATTAAAATTGCCTTAGTGGTAAGAATGGCGTTGTATATCAAAAGAGAATGTCTAGGGAGGTGATTGCCTTTAATTAACTAATGAATTCCTTTAATAAGGGCAATTTGGATCCAAGTTTGGAATATTTCTTATATTTTAATTTTAAAACTGCTGAGATAAATTTGATCTAACAACTGATGCATGACTTATACTTAAGGATTTTGGTTTTTCAGGAGTTTAGCATAGATCCCTTTGATTAGGATTACTGTGTTATTTCTACATAGTATTTCTAGGTAAGTTACTCTAAAGGTTATTGCAGCGGTCTCCTTATTACTAATACTAAATAGGGCATCGAAGGAAATTGCCATTTTATATATTCATAATATATTCTTTTTATCTTTAACTTCCTTCAGAAGTGTCTTGATTATCAGAACTGTAATGAGCAGTAGTGCCTTCTGAGTCAGATAATATACATTTCTGTTTCTTTCTACCTAAATTCTTTAAATCTATTGAAATTTATTATCTTGGGTTAGCTTAATTGGTATTTGTTTAAAAAAAGTCAGATTCTTCTAAAAATGCTTTGTCAATTGCTATCTTTTTTAGAGAGCTGAAATCAGGTCTTAAGGCAGGATCTATTTCAAGCATCATTTTAATAAGCTTTGAAAGGACGTTTCCATATCTTTCTTTTACTTAGGAGCGAAGTTATTTTACTTATTTTTGATAACCTATTTTATTGAGCACTCCACTTAGTCTTTCATCCTTAGTAAATTTCTTAAATGTACACATATAAAGTAAGCACAGCCCTAAACTATATACATCCGATTTATATGCATTATATGATAGTCTATCCTTCATTCTGTTGTAAGCTTTAAGCAATTCAGGAGCCATAAAACTTAAAGTTCCTAATTATAAATGTAATGATTAAAATTATATTTTTCAATTTCTAAGTTAATAAAAAAGCAATGATTTATCAACAAAATAAATGATAAAATCAACATTTTTTTGCTTCACTAAATCTCAGATACCTCAAACAGTAACTTAAAGTAGTACATATTTTGTAAAGCTCTTATAATACTCAAAATTACTATTTTGGTTTTCCTAATCACCAAAATAGTGTTTGCCAATAATTAAATAGATTAAATATGCTACAATGTATTAAATTTTATGAAATTTAATAAAAATATCATAAAAATTGATCATTTTAATAAAATGATTTAATTCAAACAAGTTGATAGTTTTATAAATTTTATATTTTACCTAAAACCAAAGATTTTTCCATAGTTTTATTAAGGTCAATCTTAGAATCATCCAAATCAGCTATTTTAAAATTTGTTTTATCCACCAAAATGTTTTCTGGCTTTATATCACGATGAGCTATTTTTAAATTAGATTATAAAAACTCTAAAGCCGAGATTGTTTGAGAAAAGAATTTTTTAATTTCAGTGAGACTGAACTGGTTCCCTTATTTATTCATCATTTATATATAATCGTCTAAATTTCCTTCACAGTGCTCCATGATTAAATAAGCAGAGACATCTTCTCCATAGACTTTTTATTTTACTGTCTTACAGAAGCCAAGTATTTAGATAATATTTGGATGCTTATTAACTTTGATTCTTTATAATGTCCTAAAATTAGAAACTACTCTTTTATAATCTTCTTCATCTTTAATTTTGAGCTCCTTAAAGGCTAGTATGTTATCGCTTTAATTAATATCGACGTATCTATAAACTGGGGCATTTGAACATCCTAAAAATCCATCATGTCTGAAACCTTCTATATTAAAAAAATCTAAATCTTCTAAAGGTACATTTATAGAGGAGATTTTTTGATTCATGAATGAGTTGTGATTAAGTTAGTAAATCCTCTTTACACTTCAAGACTCTCTGTCCCCAATAATAATCAATGTTATGTCGATTATAAAGAAAATCTATAATATCTTTCAATCTATCTCTTTTCCACTCTTATTTTGATGATTGAAACAAAAAAAATAAAAAGCGATTTCACAATATTAAATAAATCACAAATTAATCAATTTGTTTCTTTCTATTTTGATTAATTCTTTCATTACCCTCTCGCTTATTCTTGCTTTATTTTATTTTTTGATGAGCAAAAAAGTGCCTAACCCAACATTCATTCTAATTAATAAATAATACTTTGATTTTTTGTGTTTTGGCTATTTAGCTATTCATTTGTTTATTTATTTATTTTGTTAGTTTGGTTTGGAGGTCTTCATTGATTTCATTCTTTTTATACATTAGCTGATTAAAGATAAACTTGCATTTTATTATTTAAAATATTATAAAATTTAGTACTTTTGAAATAAATAAATTTAAAAAATATATTTTTATAATTTATAAAGAAAAGTAAATATTTTTTTTATTATTTAAATTTTCAATATATTTAGTCATTCGAAATCCAACTCTAATCTCTAATTACATTAAATATTTATACAAGAATAAAAAATTCATCAACATTTCTTTAAATTGATTTTTCTTTCTAAAATTAAAAAAGAAGTTGCTAATTTACAGTGATTAATTTTGGTGTATTTAAAATAAAATAGCTTTTGATCATAAATTGATACTTAAAAATTCTTTTATTTCATTTCTTAGATCTTAATCATTTCATTTGATTAATACCAATAAATAATATTTAAATGCTTCAATAAAAATAAATAATAATTTCATTTAAATTAACCATCACATATAGTAAAAATTAAAATAGATTTTCATTTAAAATTAAAAAATCATTAAAAATTTATAAACTAAAAGAACTCTTTAACATTTTCAAATTTTAATTAAAACTCGTTTATTTTCAATATTTATAAATCACCTGATAGATATTTTAAAAATTATTTCAATTTGTATAAACATTTAAAAAATACAACATTTTTAAGCCATACATTTAAGTTGAAAAATGATAAATAATAGTTATCCTAAATGCTTCAATTAAAATCTAAAATTATGAAAATTTTATCAAATTTATTTGTTTTAGAAACTAATTATTTTTAGACAAATATTGAAGCTATTGCTTATTTGGTATCTCATTAAAAATGTGTAGTATTTTATCTTAAAAACCGTTAATTTTAAAAATACATAAAAAAAATTTATCAAAATAAAATCCCAAAATAGCACATCATGCCCAGAATAAATCCAAATAATTTTGAAATGGATCTCAAAATTTTACTATCATTAATCTAAAAATGCCAATTATTAAAAGACAATATATATATAAATAATGACCATACTTTCTATTTCCAAGAATTATGTTAATTTTTAACTATATTTTTTAACATCTATTTTGCAAAAAACGAAATATGGAATAGTAATAGTAATTATGCCACTAAATCATTTATACATGATGAAACTAATTTTAAATGACTTTGTTAAGTTTTATTTACAGTATTGACTGACAATTATAAAAAGTAAGCTAATTTTAAAGTTCTTAACTTTTTATTTAGATTAAACAAAAACTAGCGCAATTTGCTTGAAACTCTCTCATTATTTCTTTTTAAAGAATGAATTATGCGATTTCTAGAAATATAATTATCTTTCTGGCTTTTTCAAAGTTAATAAATAATTGCATTTTGCAAATTTAACCTTATTAATTTATTAATTATGGGTTAACACTTTATTAGACTATTAACAAAAATTGATAAAATAGATAGTAACTATTAACAAAAAAAATTTTTTAACAGATTTTTTTGTAAATTATAATCTTTTGATTTTAAATAATAAAAATATATGTATTTATTTATTTATTTATTTCATTTAGATTTTTATTTTATGTGTTATATTATCAATGTGTGTGCAATATGTGAATATATTTTTTTAGTGTATTACCAATCATTTTGATATTCAATTATTGTAAGTGAAAAAGAAGTTTAAAAATAAAGTAACTAGTTATTAGAGCTAAGTTTCAATAATTTTTGTTTGCCCTCAACATAAAAATACATTATTTTGAGGAATAGATATGTATCTTTATAAAAATTATAAAATGGTAAATTTCAAATGATTTTTCATAGTGGTTACTTAATTTAGGGAGATTTGCTTGCAAAAATTTTATTTAAATAATCAATATTACAGTTTGAATTGAGTAAAGCACAGTTTTGTTCTTTTAATTTATTCTAGATATTATTTTTTTACGTCTTATTGTATCGATTGTTTAAAACTGGTTGCGCTAAAAAATATTCCACAAAAAAAAAAAGAAATTTAGGTCTTTTAAATAGAAAAGCTCGTTGAATTTATATAGTTTATTTTGAATTAATAAAGAAATAAATAAACTTAAAAGATTATTCCTAAGAAAGTATCTCCTTAAAAATGAAATTATATATTTTAAATTATAAATTGCTATCAATCAAAGCAATACTGTTTATGTTGTTGTTAGTCAGCATTACTTGCAACAAAAGCGAAGCATCAGATATTAAAGCAAACGATTAACAAAGTGAAAATTTAAGATCTGTTTCTAATTCTACTAATTAGGATTAATCGAATAAAAGAGTACTTCAAGAAAGTGAAAATTAGGAAAATGAATCAGACGATTCATAAATAGCAGATGAGGAAAAAGAATTAGAATATCAATGTGTAATTGATGCTGATTGTTCTTACCTTCATGTCTGCGATGATAAGTTTTAATGCATAAGAAAGAAACTCTTCCCTATGACCTTAAGCGAATTGTTAGGTAGTATTTTTATTCTTGTTGTAGTCGGAGTTGGATAGGCTGCTGGTGTTGGTGGTGGTTTGATTGTTGTACCTCTTTTAATGTCCTTCTTTGGTTATGAGACTAAAAAAAGTATTGCCTTGGTATTCGTCACCATATTCAGTGCTTCTTTGGGTAATCTTATGTCTTTTATGAAAGAAAAGCACAAAGATGGAACTCCAGTTATCGACTATAAAATAGTTATCCTTTCTTTACCTACTATTATGGTTGGATCTATTTATGGTGTTGCAATTAATAAATTTGTACCTCAAATCTTTCTTGCATTTGCTTTAGCTTTCTTCATTCTATAAAATCTTAATAAAACATATAAATCCTACAAACGTGAAAAGGCCAAAGAAGCTAAAGAAAATGAAAACAATAAGTCTGATTAGGCTTCTCCTCTTATTGAATTATAAGGAGTAGCATAGGATGGATCCCCCGTTTAATCTTAATAATCTTAGAAATAAGAATCATAAACAAAAGGTTTAATCATGAAGATTATTTGTATTACTTTAGGTTTTGCAGTTTTCTCATTATTGAGAGGTGGATCTAAATTTGATTCTTTATTAAACATTCCTCCTTGTGGATTTTTATACTAATTAGCCAATTTAGCTTCTCTTTATGTTTCTTATTTGTTGGTCAAGGGTATTATTGCTGCCTTTGTTATCTAAGATAAGATAGAAGAAAAATTTGTTGTCAACACTTCTTCAGAAAACACACAACTCACTACTTAAGAAATGTAAGGGTTCGCAGTCACTGCCTTTTTAGCTGGTTTAATAGGTTCTACTTTTGGTTTAGGAGGTGGAATGGTTTTAGTACCAAAATGGTTAGAATAAGGTATCCCTTCATATAAAACTACCCCTTGTTCTATAAGTCTATTGTTCTTAACTGCTTTCAACAGTGCTATATAATTCGCTTTAGGTGGAGTTTATGAAATGGAAGAATTTATTTATTTCAGTGTTTTAGCTCTATTAAGTTCTTTCATAGTCTCTTCATCAATTTAGTAATATGTAAAAAGAACTAATTAAGCTTCTCTTTTAATATTAATTATTATTGGATTCATGATTATAGCCTTTTGTCTATTCGGTACCTTAAATATCCAAAAAGCTATGGTTGACTTACCTTCTCTCTTTGACTTTGGACAATTTTGTTGATTTAAATTTTTAATTTTATTTAAAAACTTTAATGCTAACTTTAATCTATTATATTTTTTCTGTAAATGTAAATTGTGAATAGAAACCATTTTAATTCTAATTAATTCAGTATTCATTTCTTCAATCTCTTCAAAAAAAACAAATTCAAAATAAGTTTAAGTAGATAATAGTTCACACTAAGTCAATATTCTTTTAATTCAATCATGATATACTTACTAAACAAAAAATCCAAATAAATTATTTGATGAATTTGGATTTTCTCGAAAAAGGAAATAAATTTTCAAAAAAATAAACTTTTTGTTAATGTTAAAAGACAAAAATATCACAACTTTGAATTTTCAATATTTAAAAACATTTAAAATAATTTTGTTGTCTTAGTGATTACATACAATCCTTAAATTTTTATCAAAATTAAACTAGAAATAATTAAAAAAAAATTTAATTTTAGAAGAGATAAAATGATATCTTAAATTATTAACTCTAAACTCTTTTATATTTAAATCAAAAAGTAAAGGTATGGCTATTTTTAGTTTATGATATAAAATATGAAATTAAAAAAAGAAAAAAAATTAAATTATAGAATTTTATATTATTTTAAATTATTAACCCAAACATCACTAAGCCAAAAAGTAACAATATTTTATTTATTAATTAAAATATTAATTTTAAATTAAAAAAAGATAAATAATTTTGAAAAAAATATGCAAATTTTGTAAAAATAAAATAAATTTATTATTTAAAGTAATTTATTGTATTTTAAATGATTTTTTATGGTTTTGATAAATCTTAAAAATTTTTTTACTTCATTAAAAAATTAAAATAAATAATAAAAAAATAAGCAAATTATATCAAACTTACTAATCAAAAACCCTTATTCTCCTTTCTTTAATATGATATCACAAATAAAAAATAACTAAGGGATATTTATAATCTGAATGGAAAAACTTCAATTTATTTTTTAAAATAAAGAAATTAAAAACTCTTAACATAATTTAATATGATCAACAACTTATTTAAGAAAATAAATAAAACAATTTTATTATATTTTAAATGGAGGAGAGAATATTTTAAAAATAAAACTTATTAAAAATAATTTATTTTATTTCAGTTTGAAAAATTATTATAAATTTATTATTTAAAAAAAAAAAAAATAGATAATAGCAACAAATAAAATACAATGACAAAATATTTTGCAACAAATTTAAATAATTTAGTTAGTTAATCTTTAAACGAGTTTTCATCATTAATAAAGAAAGTAGATGAAAAATCAAAATATCAAAACAATAAATTTGCAATATTTTTAAATTATTTGTGTTCAGATTTTTTTCAATTTTAAATTTTTTGAAGAATCAAAAACAATCAATGGCAAATCAAAATTGGAAGTAGTTATTTATTTATTTATGAAATTGAGAGGATTTCAAAAATTATAAGACTGAATACATTTCCAACTTGGCTATGATTTAAAGGCCAATCAATATCTTATTGTAATTTAGAGATCACAAAATAAAAAAATAAAAAGGATCTTTAGATAATTGATAAATTCAAAAAATAAAAGAAACAAAGAAGAAATTAAATTTATAAACAAAATAAATATTAATAAATTAGTGATTTCTTTAAATACAAATCAAGTAACACAACACAATCACTTAGCACCATTAAAGAAAGATTTGAAAAAATTATATCACTTTAGCCAAATTAGCATAAAACAATATTAGAATAAATAAGTTATTAAGTATATAAAAAATGGACCCTTAACAAAAATTCTTGCTTTTGAAAAAGAAATTAGATTCTTTGAATTACTGCTACCCTTTCACAATTGAAAGTGCAGCTATGGTTGAAAGACTACTCAATGAAAATTTAAAAATTTCAGAGATGTATTAAAATGTCAAAAAGCAAAATAATGAAGCTCTTAAGAATATTGCCAAAGCAGAATAATCTTTGGAGCCTCTTAAAAAGGAAAATGCTAAATTAATTAAGGAAAATAATGAACTTCATTATGCTATGATTAAAGTCAAGGAAGATGCAGAGCTTGCAAATAATAGATGGAAAACAACTTATAATTCTCTTGAAGGTGAAAAAAATGATTTAAAATTCTTAGTTGACTAAAAGGAATCTAGAATTAGAAAAGTCGAAGATGAAGTAATTAATTTTTATAGTTACAATTTACATCTCAAAAAAAAAAAAATCAGTTTCTTGCTAATTTTCAAATTTTTAACTGGATGGAAATCAATTTTTAAAATATTTATTTTATTAATTTAGAATCTAGCTCTTAAGACTAAGCTTGATACATTCATGAGTAAGGTTTATATACCCTCTACATAAGGAGGGCTTGAGAATTTACCTCCTTCATATATTAATGCTAACATTTCAGCTCCAACTAATATATCTTTATGTAAATCAAATAATTATTTAAAATAACTTCTTCTTAAATGAATAAATCTTAAACTAAATAGCTAAGAAGGGAAACTAATTTGAATTAAACAAGCCTCTTAATGAATTCAACGAGTATTAAAATAATGTAATTTAACTTAAATTAGAAATAACTATAAAAGAAAATGCATGAAATGACTTTTTTTGAGATATAATTTTTTAAAAATGTAAAGAGAGAAGAGGAAATGAGAAATTGGGCTGATTAAATTAGAACTTAAGATGTCCGCATTGAAGAATTGTAAAGAGAATTGAGAGGATAAGAAGAAAAGAATGTGCTTTTGAATGAGAAAATCAAGCACATGCAAATTCAAATCTAAAACAGAGAATCAGAAATTACTAGACTTTAATCTAAGATTGACAGTAAATAAAAATAAATTATTATTTCATGCTTAATTACTAACTTTTTTATTAGTTGGAAGCCTTAATGTTGATAAGCTATCAAAGGATTATTAAATTGAATAGTAAGTTGAAAAGGTTGAAAGACTTAATCATTAAATAGATTTCTTAACTAAAGAAAACCATTAAATGGATACAGAATTAAAAAATTTAAAATCTGACTTGAAAAGAATCTAAATGATCAAAGAAGAAAACAGAAATCTTAGTGATAAGGTTTTAGATTTAAATTAAAATCTTGATACTGCTAGAAGAATAATAGAATCTCATGATGCAAAAAGAAAGCAAATTGAGGATTTAGTAAATAGTTTTATTTTAGCATTTATATTGAATGTTTTTTAAAAAATAAATAGTACAAGAATTAAATTTTAAAGCTTGAAGAAAAAATGAAGAACAATGATGCCAGTAAGGAAGAATTTGATAATTAGTATAAGGAATTAGAAGATGAAATCAATAGATTATAATAAGAAAATGAGTAGTTAAAGCAAGAGGCTTCAAGAGCAGGTATTTAATTTATTTTTGAATAGTCGTTAGTTAAAAATGAATTATTATTTTAGATTAAGTTGTGAATGCTTATTAGAGTGATAAAAGAGTATTTAGTCAGGCAGTTGAGAGTGTAAGAGCTGAAAAAGAGCAAGCTCTCAATAAAATGGAGAAATATGTTAAGGAGCTAGAAGAAAAACAGATTTAACTTCAGGATTAAGAAGATGAAAAGGCTCTCCTTCATAGCAAGATTTCTCAACTTCAGAGAGAAATTGATTTAACAAATGCTAATTAAGATCGTTTGAGCTCAGAAAATAAATTATTAAATGATGAAATTTTAAGATTAAAGGTTAACATCCGGAGTCTTGAGTAGGACAATCTAGATTTAAATGATAAATGGAAGGATGCTAAGCTTGAGTCTGAACGTGTTCTTAAACAAAAGGATTTCCTTCAAGATTAAATTGAAAGAGCTAAGACTGATACTTACAAATTTAAGAGTGATGTTGACACTTAGAGTATTGCCAGAGAAAGATTAGAAAAACTTTATGAAAATTTACAAAAAGAAAATTCTATTTTGAAGAAAGACATTGGAAATTTGGAATAAATGAATCAACAATCAAAGAGCTTAATTTTAGAGGCAGAGGAAAAGTAAAGAGAATAATTTACTTAAATCAGAATACTCTAAGACTAAGTCAAAGAATTAGAAAGATAAAATAAATTAAGCAATGATGTAATTGACTAAAAGTCAAAAGAAATTCGTTAAATCGAATCTGCTAGAGCGGAAAGCGAGAGAGAAAATCTATAGCTCACTGCAATTAAGAGAAAATATGATGATATTGTTGACAAGTAGAAGAGATAATTAGATTAAATTAGTAAATTCTATTTTGAAATAATAACGATTTTAACATATTATTTTTTATAAAAGCTGATTTAGAAGAAAAGAGACTCAAGGTTATTAGAGAAGCTGATTAATTGAAGTTTGACATTATGGACAAGGAGGAAAATATCAAAAAACTTTAAGATTAGCTTAGAATAGAAAGGGATGAAAGAGTAAGATTAGCTTAAGAGCTCTAGTCCATTTCCTAAGAAACAGAATCAATTCATTCAACGATCTAAAAATCTAAGGAAAAAGAAACTGAATATTCTTATATTGCACTTGAATTAGAAAAAACTAGAGAAAGAGAAAGAAAATAAATTATTGAAATTGAGGCACTCTAGAGTGAAGTAAGAAAAATGGAGTAGCTTATTTCATAAGGCACTCGTTAAGTAGAGAATTTAAATAATTAGAAAGAGGAATACTTAAAAGAAATTAAGGAGCTCAGAAAAGGTAATTAATTTATTTAAAAAATTATTAACTTTACTAAAATATTTATTTCTTAAGAAATGTTGAATACTAAGAGCGACAAAGAAAATGGTTTTACTAAATCTATCTAACTCTAAGAGAAAATCAATACTCAAGAGCTTCTTGTTTAAGATCTTAAAGACAGCTTACTCAAAGAAGAGAGAAAGGTTAAGAATCTTGAAAATGAAATTAAAATTTTAACAAATGAAAATTCTGAATAGAGATAGAGAATATATGAAATAGAAACAAATAATAAATAATTAAAAACCATAGCTGAAGGCTTAGAAAGAGCAAAAGAAGAACTTATAGAAAGATTGTAAAACAGAAATAGTGAACGCGTTGAAGAAGAAAGTGAAAAAATTAAATTACAAAAGGAAATATAATCTTTGGGAAAACAACTTACTGAAGCCAACTAAGAACTCAAGTAAGCCTAGGAATCTATTGTTACCATCGATTAAGAAAGAGATGAAATTCAAGAATAACTAGATAAGAAAATCTTAGAAAATGAAAAAATCAAGCAAGTTTTAGAATAATATGAAGTAAATAAATAACTTTTTATTAAATTTTATTTATAATTTAAATATTAAATTTAGAGTGATCTTGAAAAATTGAGAGATAAGAGAAATGAGTTAACAAGCAAAACTGATTAAAGCGTATAAAGAGTTATTTAACTTGAGGCTACCATTAAGGACTAAAACAAAAAAATATAATAATTACTATAAGAAGTTGATAATTGTAAATACACTATTACTGTCAAAGACAAGGAATTATAAGATCTTGCTAATGATTTAAATGTTGTTACTAGAGAAAATCAAAACCTTACTGGAGAATTAGTCAAAATAGCTGGTGAAAGAGATGATATTAGACATTAAGTAATTTTATTAAAAATTTGCTCTTTTATTAATATTCTAAAATTAAATAAAGTTGAATAATGTAATGATTGAAGAGAAGAAATAAAAGCAAGGATTAAGAGCTGTTGAAATGGAAAAATCGGATTTACTTACTTAATATAAGCAAGTTTGTATTGATAATGAAAGACTCGAGAGATAGTCATAAGATTTAATTATTGAAAACTAAAATTTATTTAGAAAAGCTTAAGATTTAGAAAAAGAATTAGCCTTATTACAAGGTCACCTTGGTCATCATGAAGGAAAATAAGGTTAAATGATTAATGATCTGAAAAATATGGAAAGACAAATCACTTTCTTAAACTAAAAACTTGAATAAGCTGATTAGCACATAAGAGATATCATTCAAGAAAAAGAAAATATTCATCGTTAATATGATAGTATGATTAGAGTTTCTTAAGGGCTTGAAGGAAATAGAGATGAAATGTAAAGATAACTCATGACTCTTGAAAATGAAAAGATTTCACTTGTAGAAAATCTTAACATGCTTAAACGCGAATGTGAAGCTAAGGGTTCTGAATTAGACTATCACAAAAACAGAGTCTCTCAACTTGAAGAAATATTATTAAGAGTAAATTTACTAAAATATATATCCTTTTAATTTATGAGTATTTTATTTCTAATATTAGGAACGTCAAGCTTAACATAGATAATCCCTTGAAGTTCAAAGTATTATTTAAGAAAGAGATTAAATTTCAAGACAACTTGACGAGATGAAATAACAAAATTTAAGTAAATTTGGATTTTTATTATCAAAAATATTTAAATAAATTTTAAATTATAGATTTACAAGGATATCTACAAGATAATGAAAGAAATAACAGTTTATATAATTCAGCTTAAAAAGATTAAAAGGTAATTTTTAAAGTAAATCAATAAAGTATTTTAAATATTTTGAATTAAATACAGATCATCCCTGTTCTAGAGAAAAAGATTGATGATAAGAATCAACTTATTAAAACTTTGGAGAGTGAACAAATATAGCTCAGATAAGAAAATAGTAAACTGAAATTGAATATGGTACTTTATTAAAAAGAAAAAGAGGACCTAGAAAAAAGACTTTACAACTTAAAAGACTCTTAAATGAGTGATACCATAAAGAGTTCATATGAAAAAAATCCCCGTTAATAAGATAGTGATTAATAAAATTAATAAGGATGGGAAAGAATATAAGCAGAGAGAAGAGAGTTTTAAAAATCATTAAATGAAGCAAGCATGAGAAGCTATGCTCTTAATTAAAATGTAAAAAATTTAAAAAAGGAATACGATTAAGTACTTCCCCCAAGTTCTACAAAATCTAAAAACAATAATTGATTGATGTTAATTTACCAAACAATAAACAATGATTTTAATGTATATAAAATTATTTTCTCTTTAAAAATTGAGTTATTATGGATTAATAAAATTTATATTATTAGAATAATTTAAATGTAACATTTATTTTCAAAAGTAATTTTTGTTTTATTAATTTTACATGAAACATCTTTTGATTTTCCTACCAAATCCATTAATATTTTTATTTTTTTTCTATTACTTTTAAAAAAAATATATTTTATTTTTATTTTGATTCTCATAAATTTTAATATTAAATACAATTATTTCAAAAATATTTTACAATTATCAATGTAATACTATCATCTTTGGGCAATCAAAAATGTTTTTACAATAATTGTCAATGAATTTTTTTTAAAAATTACCACAACTTTAAAATTCCGAAGAAAAAAATTAAAATATCAAAAAAGAAGCAAAAAAATAGGATATTTGTATTCTAAATCACTAACTATTTTTAAATTTTAATTCATTTTTTATCAAGGTATTTTTTAATTAATTAATTATTATAAATCTAAATTAATCTAATCAGTAATCAATAATCTTCCAAAAAACTTCATAAAGTCATTTTGTTTTGAATTCAACATTATTTTCGTAAAAATAAAAAATTATTTTGATTTTTTCTCATTTCCTATTTTGTAAATGTTTAGATCTTTCACAAATCATAATATAATTTTTGATTACAATTAATTTCTTAATAAATATTTTTAGGGAAGATAACAATGTTAATAATAGTTTGAATTTTTCAAATTTTAGAATTTGGAAATAGTCAATAAAAGTTAAAAATATCAAAATAATTTGCTTGTTAGGATGATGTTATGATTGAAAATATTTATTGTACAAATTGATGGAAATTTAACTGCTTTGTAAACTATTTATATAGAATGAGTATATTTACATTAAAAAGTATGTTAAAAATAATTTATATATTTTATTGTTTATTTATCAGAGTTAGTTTACAATTGCCTAATCACTTGATTTGATTTATCTATTTATTTTTATTTTATTTATTCGTCTATTATTTTATTTTATAAATAATATTTTAGCTTTGAGAGAGCTTAATTCTATTTATCAATTCTTTTGAGTATTTAAAAGTAGAAAATTTAGTATTGATTATAAAATTATTAAATTTTTTAATTTAAGCCAGAGTTCATTGATTATATTTGACTTTATTTGTAGTAGAACTAAATCAAAATAGAGCTTCATTATCATCAACCCACTTATCTCTCTTTCCTTCAACCCATATACCTTTTCTTTCAATACCTTTAGAGTTAAGATAAATACCTCTACCATGCTATTTACCATCCTTCCATTCTCCTTTATATTTTCTACCATCAGGCCATTCGAACTCACCATATCCTTACTTTTTATCTTCAACATAATAGCCTTCATATTTTCTTCCATCACTCCATGTAAATACACCTTTTCCATCCATTTTATTATTTTTCCATTCGCCAATATATTTCCTTCTATAATTTCAATAAAATAAAATAGAAAATTAAAACACTAAAATATTATCAAACCATCGAAAAATTATTAATTGATTTTAAATATTAAAATAAATAAAATTTGTATTGTAAAATTACTAATCGCTCCATGTATATGTGCCTAATCCTTCAATATTATTGTTAATAAACTATCCTTCGTATTTGCTTCCATCATGCCATAAAAAGGTTCCTTTACCATGCTTTTTCCCCATATCATATTAGCCCTCATATTTTGCATTATCTGGCCAAATTTCGACACCAAATCCATGTTGCTTGTCTTCAAACCAATCGCCATCATATTTAGCTCCATCTAAATGTATATATTTTCCTTTACCATGAGCTTTATCATTTTTCCAAGATCCTTCATACCTGTTTATGAAAATAGAGTTCTAAAACTAAGCTAAACTAAAATAACGTAATTTTTCAATAAATTTGGTTGAAAATAAAGTTGCAATTGAGGGAGTATATTCAAATTTTCATTTAAATTCAATATTTTTTATTTAAAATCTATTTTATTCTATTTAATTTATAGTAAAAACTAGAAAAAAAAAATATAAAAAAGGTTACACGTCTCCATCTGCATGAATCAACCTACCTTAACCATTAGCTGTGTTATTCTACCAATATCCTTCATAAATACTGCCATCGCTCCAAACTTACCTGCCTTTTCCATGTCTTAGACCTACTTTCCAATATCCAGTATAAACTGATCCATTTTCAAATTAGTATGGACCTAATTTTATTGCTCCTTCTTCTATTCCTGATGATTTAACATATTAGTATTCCCCAAGAATTTATGAAGTTTTTTTTGCTTTTTCGCTTATTTAGTCTGGTTCTTTATCAATAGGTTTAGCAATTGATTATGATGGGTAGTGACAAGCTACACTGTTCTATAGAGCTTCTGGATTTTCTATGCTTTTAGCATCTAGATTAGTTTTTGTATTAGAACCTGCATCTGTCTTTCTGCTTGATTCAATTACATCCTTTTTTGCAGAGTAAACATTGTTTTAATTATTTTTAGTAATTTAAGTTTCTTCGCCATTTTCAACTTCTTATTGGATATTTGGCGTATCTTCTGGTTTTTTAAGAGATAAATTTCCCTAATCAGTACCTGGATGATTAGTACAACAGTTACCCATTTTTTTAATATTCTGTTTTTATTCAATAAATACACCTATTTAAGTTTATCAAAAGAATGAATTACTTGCTAATGTTTTTAATTTAGTATTTTTTATTACTAATTTTAATAATATTTAGTGAGTGACTGATAAAATGTTAACTATTATTTGTTCAGTTTTGATTATTCACATTATTACATAAATAATTTAATTTAATAAAGGCTGTAAAATAAATATTCAATCATTCTACTTTCTATTATCTAATTTTATTAACAATTCAATCATCATCAAATATTTGTTTGCTTTTGCAAATCGAATCAACTGAATTTATTAAATTATGTTAAATTTCCTTTCAAAAGCAGATTTATAAATGTTTATTGTTAAATTTGTTTGCCATTTTATTTAAAATTTTTCTCCATAAATAAAAATGACAAAAAATAATAAGTTTTTTTGTCTTAACTTAAAATAGATTTTTTTCATATTCTAAAATTTTTAAATATTTTTTTTTTTTCACTTTGAAACTTTACATGAAATTTATCTTGATTTTTTTGATAATAAATTTATTATCTTTTCAAATTTATTTAAATTATTGAAAAGGAAAAATAATAACACAAAATAGAAAGACTTAGATTAAAAAAAAAATTGAAATTATTTGCAAGTTAATTTTTTTCTTCAAAAAATTTATAAATTTAAAGAAATCAGATTAAATTCATAATTAATTTTTCCAAAAAAAAATTAAAAGGAAAAAACAAAAAAAAAATCATTCAAATTATTCTGTTCTAAAAGTTTATTTTAATACATAAATAATGAGAAATTCCAATAGTAAGCCTCTTGCGGTTGAAGTTTTTAACATATTACTCTTTTAAAACAGAAAATTTGATATAGAATTTTTCTAAATTTTAAGTTTAGCGGATTTATCAAAAACATTTTGAATCTCTTCTCTAAAATTTTTTTTCTAATTATGATAAATAATATTAATAAAAGAATTAATAGATGAGATAGATGAATTGAATTGAGCTTTTAGAAGTAGAGGAAAATACTCAAAATCAAGAGAATAATAATTTTAAAATAAAAAATTAAAAAGAAACTAATTAAAAAAAATAATTTTAGAGAAAAAATAATGAAATAAATAAATGTAAGAATAAATCATAAAATAAATAAATAAGATAAATAAAAAATACCAAATTAAATATTTAATTTAAAATAATATCCTATCAATTATTTCAGAATATTAAGAATCAAATATAAAACATATCTAAAAAGGAAACCTCTACATAGCATTACTACAATTTTTATTTTATTTGTTCATAGAAAAAGCTTTTAACATCTTCAAAATTAGGTTGTATTCATATCATGTTTTTGTGAATGTTAATTAAATCCAAATTCCATTTAATCATAATAATAAAAAGCATCTGAAAAGAGTAATTAATAACTTAATTATTACAAAAATTTAAAATTTCTTTTTTGGGAAATCTAAAATATTATTTTAAAAATTGGAAGATATACTTTTTTTATATGGATCATATTAATATAATAGACTTCATTTTTTATTTTTTATGAGAAAATATATTCTTTTTATTTTTTGTTAAAATAAACTATGCAATTTCTTCAGCTTGAAATTAAAATAATACATAAAATAGTTAATTTAATTATTTGTATTTTTCTTTATTTTCTTAATTTCAAATTCCTTTTTATTCATTGAATACTAAATATAACACAACTTTAGATAATATCTAAATCTAAAAGTAAAAATAATTAAATATTATCTCAAAGCTTAAAAATACATTTTTCATTGAAATAATAAAAATTTCAATTTCAAATATTATTTTGAATAGAAAAAATTATTTAAATGAAAAATTTAATAAGTGGATTATTGTAAAATTGGAAGAAAATAATAAAGGTTTTATATCAATACTAGTATTAAAAGAAGTCTATTGGAGTTAAATCATAAATAAATTAAAGTAAAGTAAATTACTTATTTTGAGTAAATTGATGAAATAAAAAGAATACTTTAGCAATTAGCTTACTAAAAAATCTTCATAAAAATTTTTTATTTTATTTAAGGTTTATTTTTGGCATTTCAATTTGGTAGGCTTACTTGAACTAAGATAACTTAATGAAGTGAATACAAGTTAGTAATTTTATTATAAAAATGTAATTTTTTTATATTTTATGAATTTTTGTAAAAATGGTAGAAAACAGTAAGATTTTAGCTTGAAGCAAAAAAAATGTAAATAGATTTAATTAAAAGAAGTCAAGTAGAAATCAATAATTAAAGTAAATTAAATTATTTATTTGAATAAATTTATGAAACAAATAAAGCATTAGAATATTAAATTTCAATTACTATTATTATCAGCATTTTTATTTTATATAAGACTTCTTTTTGACATTTTCATCAAATAGTCTGGTTGGTATTGATAACGATCCAATTAAGAAACCAAGTTAGAAATAGGGCTTTCTTAAACTTTATATTTATCAAATTATCCAGAATCTTAAACTGAAATCTTACCACTAACACCTTCATCTTCATCATCCATTTTCTCACTACCAGAGCTGCTTGATGACATTTTTCTAGGACCATTTGGAGGATTTACTAACTATTCATCACTTATGATTTTAGGATTAATTTAACTATTAAATTATTTTAAACCTACTGTTTCAAATTTAATTTTGCTCTCGTCTTCATCATTTTCTTGATATGCAAGAACAGAAGCATTGTAACTTAAAGAAGGAGGAGATTTGTAGTCATCTAAATCTTAGTTTCTTTAATTAAATTTGGGTTTTGATAATAGTTAATTTTAAGATGTTGCTGAACTATTTCCAATTAAATTGTTAGATATAGCTGCAGTACTTGCAATATGATTTAACGAAATACCAGAATTAGATGGCATTATAATATTTTCACCTTCTATTTGGTTTATGTCAGCATTATTATTTGCATTTTTATTGTTGTTGTGATAAGGATTTTTACCAATGATTCCATTATTGTGTAACGTTTTGAAGGGAGATGCTTTATCTAAAGCGAAAGTTTACTAAGTTTATTGTATTTGTTAGGCTGTTAAACTGTTGTTACTATTTTACAAAGGAGAATTGGAGTGAGACACAGATATTTTCAAATTTCTGTTTTGAGCATGATTGTATGGTATGCTATTCTATCCAACATACTTAGAGTCTTTTCCAAGAACACTATTTAAAAAATCACTGTTAACTTTATCTTCTCCAATTTTATTTTGCAAGCCTTGTCCTGTATATTTAGGACTTTAAGTTTATTCA
Organism: Tetrahymena elliotti 4EA; assembly: GCA_000231825.2. Taxonomy (NCBI): domain Eukaryota; phylum Ciliophora; class Oligohymenophorea; order Hymenostomatida; family Tetrahymenidae; genus Tetrahymena; species Tetrahymena elliotti. The sequence goes on from JH720365.1 coordinate 364,642, forward strand.
CCATCAAGAGTTATATTTAACTATTCCACATTTGGTACATACTTAGTATATGTGTTTTATTTCTGATTCTACTTTATTTATACTGTTGGGAATGATGAGTTTGCTAACTCTTTAATCATTGTTTCGTAGCCATTAGACTCTCTATTTTACTAGTTTTCTGAGTTTTTACTTCTGTTTGCCTTTAAATTTTGAGATTTTTAGAGGAAATTTTCTCTAAGTTATTTATATTTAACTATCTAGCAGTTAACTATTGCTGCTTGCCAATTTTAGCTCAAAATTTTCCATAATTTAAATCTTCTAAAACTTGTTTCAACTTCTAGTTCAACTTACAAAAAGCTTGCATTTTTAAGACAGGGTATTTATTAAAGCATATACTTAAATTTGATAATATTTTAACGAACAAACTAGATTTTCTATAGCAATATAATTAGTATCAAGTAGCAAAAAGTAACGATATTTATTACCATACATGTAAGAATGATAGCTGTGTTTAAGCCTGAATTTATAGATGTATCCTTGATAATAGCATTCAAGACAAGCTAAATGGCAATAGAGATAATCATAATTTTATCTATTTAATTCATGTGCAAGGTTTCATAGGGCATGAATTTATGAATAAGATGGTAATAGATAAACAAAGTTGCTGATAGACAACTAAACTGTGTGACTGGATTTAACTAAAGGAGATTTACAAATAAGACAACTAACAGTTTAAGTTGTAATCTTACTAATTCCCAGTACTTATTCTTTTTATTGAATTCTATGTAGAGGAATCCATAACAATATTATTTTGTAATCCATTCTGGATGCTTAATTTATTTTAGCTTCATTAAAATATAAAAAGGTACAATAATTACCCACAACAGTATACCAAAAATAGCTATCAAAATGACATAAATATGCTCAGTGTTATAACAAATCATAGTTATATCAGAAGTAACATATTTTTCATCACCAATAACTCTACAAGATAAAGATTAAATTAAAAATGATACAATATTTGGTTAGAAAACTGTAAAAGAAAATAGGAAAAGTGTAAACAATTTCATTCTTGAAATAGCCCAATAGTCAATTCCTCTCTTCTCAAATATACTTTTAAAAAGATAAATTAAGCAGATCCATAAGTAGAATAATATAGGCAAACAAAGCATTGCAGCTGTCTTCACTAAAAGCTTATTTTAATAGGAGACAATCTAGCAATCAGTAGCTGTATTTAGCTAACTAACAGGTTAACCAAACATGGAAGGAATAGATAGTACAAACACGTCATATTTAAATTAATTGATATTGCTCTAAAGTGAAGCATAGGTAATTAAAAATTTTAAATATGTGCTTGACTAATCACGTCTAGCAGAGTTACCAAAAGCTATAATATTTGATAATCTTAGATAGTAAACAATAGCCTTATTTCTGTAGATTCCAAAGAAAATCCACATAGTACCTACAATGTATATATTTACACCTAAAAAAAGAAGGACCCAGCGTACATAAGTGCTAAAGAAATCAGTACAAGGAGCACATTAAAATTCAAGTGTTTGGGAGTATGGCTATCCCCATATTTCGCCTAAATAAAAAAAAAATCAATTATAAAAGATCTTAAAATTAAAGAATGATTGAAAATAATTAATTCATTAGAAAATTACCTAGGACATCACATGTTTCACATAAAGGTCCAATAAGACCTAATTTGCAATAGTTTCTTGAATTTGAATCATCAACACAATTTTCAGGCTTATTTAAGCATTTTACTATAACATCTGAAGTAGCATTTTTTCTCCAGAAACCATCTTTAAGAATAATTGTATTATTACCACATTACTGAGTATCATAGTCACTACATGAGTTACAAGTCTATTTTTCATAATAGTTAGGAGTGGCTAAGGAATAAGATCCTGTAGGACAAACGTAGCAGGAAGTTTTAGTGGTAGATATATTTTAGTAAATTTCACCCACCTAACAATCACGAAATGAAACATTAATTTAAATAATAAATGTATTAGATGTTATAGTTTAACTCATTTTTTTACTACTTTATAGTAGTCTACCATTACTAGAAAGTTCAGCTTCTTGGGTGTATCTATCAATTAAGTAATCTGGAACTTCAAAATCGGAATTTGTTTGTATATATAAAGTACCTAACTTTTAAGGTTATGCAATCAGTTAGGCTTGCTAAAATATAAACATTTATTTTGATTTATCAAAATTTTAATATGTTGCAAAAGTTGAGCCTTCAATTAGAATCTAATCTTGTTCACTAACTAAATTAAAAATGATTTTTTGGAAAAGTTATTTTATTGTAGTTGGTATTGTCTTAGAGGAAGTTAAGCTTTGAGGATCGTACTTAATTGCTTCTTATTCTTCATCAAAAATTTGCAGATAAAATATAATATCATTACCACTCTAGAAGTTTGATACTGCAAAAGTTTAGAAAGTGTCATTAGATTTTATGAATGTAGAATTTAACTTAGAGTTTGGGAGATTAATAATTTTAATACTTGAAAAGTATGAACCATAATTATTACCATAGATTTGAGCAGTGTTATTAGTAAATGTAATAGTATTTAATATATCACCTATTCCATTTATAAAAATAGGAATAATGTTTAAGTATTTGATTGCTCCTCCAATAACTGCCGAATTGTGTTAGTAGCTAGTAGAATCGTCATTTAAATCACAGCTGTCAAGATAAACAGCTCCTCCATAACCTTTAGCTTAGTTTCTTATGAATTAGTTGTTTTTAAAGTAATTATATACATCTTAACATTGATGAATTGATAAACTACCTCCATGAATAGCAATATTTGTATCAAAAATAGAGTTACTTAAATTAAAATAACTTGTTTTGTAAATGAAGAAAACTGCTCCATTGCAATCTGAGCATGAATTTTGCTAAGCATTGATAAAACTTAGTGTTACATTACTGGCCTTAATAGATACTTAAGAAAACATACCTTAGTTAGTCTTAAAGTTAATAGTGTTAAGTGTAACATAACTTGTAACTAGTGTTTGTAATAGGCTTCCATCATTATAGAAGTCTTCAATTTTGATTAATTAAATTTGCTTTAGCAATTAGCATGAGCCAGTATTAAGATTTATCTTTTAAACTTTCTATATGTAAATAATATTATTGACTTACTGTTATAGATAATCAAGATCTCTTTCAATCAGTTAGGTTGCTGTACTTATATCTTAAGAAGTAGCTACATTAGTACCAGTTATATCACTAAAAAAGAAATTTAAGAAGTCTAGCTACTGAGAGCTACATATGTTAATCATCATCTTACCAACATATTAGTAGACTCTGATACTCTGCATTTGCAAATTAATTAAAGTAATTTTGTTTGAATTGATAATATAGATAAGCTGAGAGCGAATAAGATTAACATTTATCAAATTGATATTAGAAATAGTAATTTCCTTTACATTAACAAATTTAAATAACACACTATCAGTAATAGTAAGATCAGTAATAGTAAGCTAATCTATGACTACTCTTTCAAGATTACTAAAATTAAAAACTACTTTATTGAGATCCTGATTTATGCTGATTTGTCTAATAATTACTTTTTATGTTGTGGGGCTAAATTAAATATTATTAGTTTCATTTGGGATGACAAGTTTAAAATTGCTTAAAATCAAATCTACAGTTTTGATTGCTAAAAATATGTTATTATTAAGAGTTAATTGCTAATCTGTCTACTGAGAAATATATTGAATTATTCCATTGTTTTTGGTAAAAGCTAAATCATTAACAAAAGGTAACTAAGCATAAGTAGTTTAGCTATCCAACTAAATATTGAAGTAGTAATACTTTTATACATTTTCAGTTGCAATACTAACGTAATTTAATTAACTCTTTAAAGCAAGCTTATTCTTTATGCTAGTTAATGTTTATTTACATTAGAATCCTACAACAATAACATTATTGAAATATCCTTCAAGTCCTACACCTGAAAGTTTGATGTTTCCATCGTCCTTAATAAATAATAAAATTTAAATTAACAAAATAAAAAGTAATTGAAAAAAAAAATTATTTAAAATTAAAATTAATTACATCTAAGTAAGCACTTATTATTGTTGATTGAGAAGAATAAACTGTTTAGAATAATGTAAATGTAGGAGTTGATCCTTAATTTTAGTTTATCAAGTATATATTGATTTATGCTCTCTAAGTAATAACGAGATAAGAGTCATTCAGAATACTTAAAGAAGTCATTGAGCTTACAGATGTAGGCATCCTGAAGGAGTAAAGATAATTTAAGTTTGTATCTCTTGAATGAAAGTTTATTTAAAATGTACAGTAAATAGCTATGTAATTAGTCTAAATTAGGAATTTTACTCTATATATATCAGGAGAACCTATAAAGGTAAGTAAACTTTTATCCAAAGAGTAAGGGATTATGGAGACATAACTATGAAATTAATAATGAAAGAATAGCTAATTTAGTTAATCATCAAATGCAAAGGACTCTATATAACCTGCTGAATCATACTCAGGAAATGTAATTTATTTTATTAAAGTTAAAGTCTGTGAGCTTAATGAAATAATACTTCTCATTTCAATAATAATAAAAGCAGATAAACTATTAATTAACTTGAATCCAATAAAAGTTTAGACATTAGAAACTCCAAGTAAAGTTGTAAACTGAGTATTACCTGCCTTATAAAGTACAGGAGATTAATTTAAAAGAGCGATCAAAACAGTGTCTTCAGAAATTAATATAAAATCTAAGATTTATGCTGGTAAAGTAGCTATTTTAATAGGAGGAATCTGATACTAATTAGTAGATAAATCGTACATGAAAAAATCATAATCTGATGTGATATATGCGAACATTGATGTTTTAAGTTACATAGAAAATTATATTGTGGTACTAGAAAAACTATTGTTAATAAGCAGAGTAGACGAAGAGTCTGATATCTAGAAAACAAAAATATTTTACAATGAAAAAATAACAAGGTAAGTAGGGGTAGTATACATGTCTTAGACCTCATTAGGCATTTGCTGAATTAGAAATTATTTATCATTTTAAAATTACCATACAAAGCTTTGCAAATCTGAGTAATAGATGATACTAGGGGTAACCTTATTTAAAGCTACATAGTAATGGAGGTATCTTACAAATCTAAAGTTTAATCTCTATCCTATGAATGGACTATAATTCCATTTATGTAAACTATTTTAGTTTGCAAAAAATAATTTATTTATTCTTCTGCTGTAGAAAATACCAGGAAAATAGTTTGCTGTTTAAGAACCCGTGTCTGCCTCAAGAACATTTACTACATAGTCTTACTAGCTCTGTAAATTGAAATCCATCCTATAGATCTAGCCATATAAATTATACACTACATAAATATCTTCTTCTTAAAAGTATAAAATATCTTGAAGAGGGTAATTTCCTAACTATATTGACTATAATTAAAGTTAAGAACCCATATCATAAACTGATAGATAGTTGCTATATCCTTACTAATTTGAAAGAATTAAAAGCAAGTTTTTAGATGCATAATATGATACTTTTTAGATCTACATAACTGTTGAAAATGATGTTAAATCCACATAAGCACTAGAAACGCAATAAATAGATTTTGGACAAACTATAATATAGCCTGTATTATAACTAATAATATCTTACACAAAGCATTTATAAATTATTCTTGATACTGTCAACCCATTTGTGTTAGAGATTATTCCAGACGTTAGACCAGTGTTTTATATGATAAGTAAACCAAATTTAGTAATTAAAGTAGCTCTATTCGCACTAGATTATTAACTTATGGTAATTGGCTATTTCTCTGAAGTTGGATCAAAAGTCAAGTAATAATAAGTGCCAATACTATCATAGGCAAGACCTACATTTTAATAACATGTAATATTAACTATATAAGTAGTTGTACTTGCAGATAAAGGTAATGCAAAGCAATTAAAAGTAGTAGAGCTATATTTGCATAAGGTTACATTCATGTTCACATTATTGTAAGCAACTACGGTTTTTTCGAACATCGGAGAAGTAAAAGTTTAAAAAATATTCATATTTGAGACTTGAGTGAAAGATAAAGTATCTTTTGTGATATAGTTTAGAGCAGTTATTACCTTAGTTCCACTGATATAAAATACCATTGAAATGCTAGAATCCAATAGAAAATCAGTAGCAGTTTAGATAGTATTTTTGTACTCTAGGTTACGCATGTTATCTGAAACATAAATATATTATGATCTCAGTATTCCCATCATGTAAGAATTTACAATACACTGTTTTACCTTTTAAATTTAATTAGTATTCCCATCATCTAAAATATCATAATAGCGGTTGTTATAACTTATGCTCCATATTTGATACTATGTAAATATTTTAAATAAAATTAAAATGTAATTTAATCGATTTTTTAAAAAATATATTTAAAGGAATAATTATTTACTTCTCCTATAAACTAACCACTGGAATACACCTAATTGTTAAAAGTGAAGAAAAATCTCCTAAGAGCAGTGTCAACATAAGGATTAGGAAAAAGGTAGGCATATTACATCATGCTAGCAGCTTTTTCTATCAAACTTGTTGCAAAAGCATACTAATAAAAGTATAAATAAACTCCTGATGTGTAGAAGGTAAACACAGTTGAGCTATCAAAAATAAATAAATTGCTGACCAATCTTGGAAGGACGTAGGTTTGCACACTTACTGAAGGAGTAGGAGTTATTGTCAAACTAAATACATAAAAATTTGTCTAAACTGAAACAAGGTCTGTTCTACATGCAAATACAGCCTTATTATTTTCAAAATATCCAGATCCAATTAATTATGTGCAATTTCCAGATGGCAGTTATGCAATAGCTAGTTAGGTAAATGAAGGATAAGAAAAAAATAAAACAGTATTGGGAGTAGAATTAGCAAGTACTGTAAAGAAAGTTTAATCATTTCTTGTATTTAAAGCAAAAATATTTCCTGCTAAATTAGATATGGTAATAGCTGTTGCCTAAAAATTAGTTTTTACATATGCATTACAATTTAGAACATAGCAAATGATAATGTGATCAATCATTTCTTTAACAATAAAAACAGCACTAGTTGTAAAAATTGTATTAGAGAGGTTATTGTAAGTTTAAGTTGTTGGACTATATTGCCAGTATATCATTCTTCTTTTGCATAATGAAATAAAATCATCCTTTGTTGCTGGCGTGTTAATAAAAAAATATGGGTTTGGGCATTTTGATACACTTTCTGATAAGGTTGTAGAGGGAACTACAGTATTTAGCCTTTGCATGTTTGAAAGTTTATAAAGTTAAAAGCTGCTTACTGTACCTTATTAAGTGATTAATACATTTTGAGTCGCTTACATTTAATTAAATGCAGTGAGGCCAAAATCTGACTTAAATCTTTTTTTGTTATTTATTAGATTAATATTTTAAAGTGAATTAATTGTGCTAATAATTATATTTGGTTAGTTTAAATCAGGTCTGATTTAAATTAAAGACAAACCCTCTGAAGATGTGAGAGGAGCCTACTAAAATTACTTAATAAAATAAATAGTTTTTAGAGTATTTGTATCCATTACTTAGATATTTCCTTCTGGATCTCTAGTTACTACTCTATTGTTAACTTCATCTAATAAAAGAAAGTTAACAACAGAAGAATTAAAACTTACGATGTTTGTTATCATTTTATCAGTAAACATAGCTTCGCTTGTTAGGTTTAACTTGAATTTAATATGGGTATTTACTTATTTTATAGTTGAGCTGACTGAATATCCAAACCCATAGCTCTTATCTGAACTACTAACATATTTATTTTAAGTTAAAGGGAATTCAATCCCTATCGCAACTAAATCTGCTAATGATTTGTCAACTTAATAAAATTAAATTACCTTTGCAGTTAAGTTTGGTTTTTAGTAATAGGTACCAAATGAATATCCAACACCATTTGCAGTGCTTAATTTAGTGGTGTTTAAAAGATATGAAGTATTTGGATCAAAACCATAAACAGGAATTGCAGGCAAAACTCTATAAAAAAGTAATGCTTCATTATTAAGAATCATAATATTGTAAATACTAGTACTACCATTAGGTAATTAGTAATTGTAAGCATTATAGTAGATTTAGCTATAATCAATCATGCTAATCTATAATATCTCCAATTAAGTTCCCCCAAATGTGATAGATTTATTTGAATTGCAAATTACAACTTTAAAGCTTATATTAACTAATTAGTATAGGAGAGTTTAAGGTCCTTTTGAAAAGTCATCGATAACTGATAAATATCTATTTTTATCAATATAGAAGAATTTTTAAAGTCCTTCTACATATTAAACATATGAATTATCTAACACTTAAACTTTAGTGCTGAAAATTAAATCTGTTGATAGCACATTCCAAATTTCTATCTCTCCTTGAGTATTTGAGACAACGATATTTTAAGTTGTTGAATCATAAACACAATTTCCTATTGTAGCCATTTATGTAGTAATCTAAGCCATGTATTATAAACTGCTAGTATCGTATATATTTATTGTATTAGATACACTTGGGAATATGTATAATCCAAGGGTTGAATCAAAATATACTGGTTAGTTTACTAAGGGAGGTAATTAGTTACTTCCAAAGTATTTAGTACTACTGCAAATACTCACATCATCGCAGACATTCAAAACAGGATTAGGGGTTAAATCATCTTAGCAAGAAACAACACAACTTTTCTTTTAAGTTGAATAGAATTCATTTTAATTACACACGCTAGATGCATCACAATATCCAAAGCTATTTACAAGAAAGGGAGAGTTACATGTGCTACAAAAAGGAGAATTAGTTACACAAGATTAGCAATTTGATGCCTAACATGATGAAGCATGAACTGGCTTTATACTGCTTAAAATATATTGCAACATCTCCAAGCAAAGTATCATCTAAAAAACATGAATGATCTTAAATTTGATCGGAGAGTAAACCACTTAATTTTGCATTTTTGGAAATCTCATCACAATCTGCTTGCGCTTGAAATTATTTCGGTTCTTAATTTTTTAACAGATTGGTTGTTTAATTGATTAAATGAATGCTTTTGCTTGATTATTTCTACTTAATATATTTGTTTGTAATCTAAATAATTTGATTGTTTGTTTTAATAAAAATAATAATAAAACTCTATCTTCTCCTTTTTTTCTTTTTAATTATTTTCTAAAACAAAAAAGCTTTAAAAATAACATAAGCAGAACACTAATATTTGATTATTTTTTTTAATTTCAAGTCAAATATAATTTTTTTGCTTAATTATCACAAATAAGTCAAATCATTTAAGAATTCAATTGAAAGCTGGTTTAATTGACTTCTATAGTTGCAAAATCCAATTTTCTCCTTAACTTCACAAATTAAAGATTAGAGTTATCATAAAAGAATAGCAAAATTAACTTTTTTAAAGATTATAAATGCTAGAAAACTTATTTATCAATATTATTTTGAAGTATTAATTGGACTCAACAAATTATCTCTAATATCAATCATTTTTTGTATTTATTTTTCTTCGATTCCATAGAAATTTTTAAATTGTTTCAGTAACATAAATTTGAAAATGTAAATAAATTTTCTAAATATAAATTAATTGCTTGAATGAAAAAGATTTTTAAAAATCAGATATTTTTATTTACTCTGAACGAGAAGGTTAAAATTATTTTTAAACAGCAAACTAATTAAAATATATTATGGATGGATTAAATAATTTGCATTTAATGGTTTAAAAAATGCATTAAGGATCTATTTAATAATTTTTTCATCAATTTACATGATTTCTTTTTGTTTTTCATACATTTTTTCGTAAAATATCAATCGTGAATTTTTAAAATTATCAATCTCAAATTTTAAGACATATAATTTGCATAAACGAAAAATTATTTGGATATTTGATATTTTCTAAAACAGCATTAAAAAAATAAAAAAGTAATATCTAAATATGAGGACTAATTTTTTTTAAATGATCTTTTCTTATTAACTTTGATTACTCTTTTAATTTTATGTAGATCGCGAAAATTTTAAGAATCATTTCTTTTAAGAAAATTGTAACACTAAAATTGATCCTTTTTCAATTAATTAAATTCAAGCTGTGCTCAATAAAATGTAATTTAAGAAATTAAATCACAAAAGAAGTAACATCTCCAAAGATTTTGAATTATCAAAGGTTATCTTTAATTCGTATATGTAGGGCTTAATTATTTTAATAAAGTACTATTTTTTAAATTTAAAACTACTTTCAAAAATATTTTTGAAAAGAAATCAATTTAGATTTGTAATCGTATTTCTTAATACTAAATTTTATTTATTTAGCTACAAAAAGGATAAAAGATGTCTAAAAGAATCATATTAACTTCAAAAAAAAAAGAAAGAAATTTTATTGAAAAATGTTCTTTGTAAAAATTTAAATAGAAATACATTAATGATGAGGCTAAAAAATATACAAAAAATGACTCAATTTTGTTAATTTGATTTCAGTAAAAGTAAAGAGTTTCAAAGCTAGTGAATTTTATACCAGCACCTTGAGTTTCCAAATTAAATAAAAGCATAACAAAGAAAAAAAATTTAAATGTGATTTGATTTACAATTTGATGCTTATTTATAATAATGATTTTTATGAAATGAGTAGGGTTTACATTAAAACTAAATACTGAAGAGATAAAAAGTTAATAAAAGATTATCTAAAATTTTGTTTGCTAGTGTAAAATCAAAATTAAATGTTATTTTTTTAAACAAAAAACATTTGCACCAAAATTATACAATATTTTATGGTTTTATAAAAATTATTCTTTTTTTTGCAAATTTAATTAAGAATTTACACAGTTATCCCTTTTAGTGGAAAAAAGTAGTTAATTTCTAGATATAGTTTGCTTTATTCTTTCTTTTATATTAATTATACTGTTTAGAATTTGTATAGCATTGCTATGATTATCTCTCCTCTTAATTTTTTTATCTGATTTTTGTTAGCTAAAAACATCAATCAACTGCTTTTTCATAGTAAACTCAAATAATATAAAGTACTAAATGTCTTCAGTCAGAGTTTAATCAGTCCCTCGATAAGAATTTTTGAAAATATAACGTATATAATTTTGATTTTAAAAAACAAACTAACTTTTTAAAGAGTATTTTCGGTTCATTCATACAATTTTAGTCAAATATTTCATAAAAAAAATATTAATTATTTATTACCATTTCCTTAAATTTTTTAAAATTAGCTTAAATGCTTCAAAAAGATTTCTACCTAGGTATACTTGATTTGGAAGAGAGGGTTAGTAATGTCAAGACTGTAACACTTGAACGCATTAACCAACTTATTGATAAATACGCTGCTTGCGTAGAATACTTTGATTCTATTTCTAACCCAATCAAAATTTACTTTTTAGAAAAGATTTAAATAACATTAGCCAACACTAAATACCTCAACATATTGATTAACAGTACAGAACATAATATTAGCTAATGCACTTTTCAGTTATAAAATACTAATAAATCTATAGGTTATAAAAATCAAACCTCTCTTCAAAAAATAAAGTAAGATATAGAAAATACTTCATAACTTTACAGCTAAGTTAAAGAGACTTATAATTAAATAAACGAACAATCAGAAACTAAAAAGGGAATTTCTTAAGAAGCATAGAATTAGCTAATTATATAAGGATTAACGGAAGAGATCTTTTGTGACCAAATTGATACTTAAGCTACTGAAAGAACAGAATATCAAGATAATTTAATTGGTACATAAACCATCATTGATGATACGAGTAATTAAGGATTTACTTAATTACTCAAAAATGAAATAAATACTAATTAGAATAATACCCAACGATAATATTTCCACCACAAGAATTAATTTTCAGGAGATTTCTCTGAATTTGCATCTTACAACAATAGTATGGTGTTGGTGGACTCAAAGACTTAAAGCATAATAAACCACTTGAGTGAAGATATATTTTCTCCTGTAAGCAAATCCTATTTAAAGAACTTGCATTTTATTAAGCTAATCTAATAATAGTGCACAAATTAAATTATTAATGTGTAATCAATCTAAAGAATATTTTATTTAATAAAAGAAAAATGTAGAAGAAGTATATGACGATTAAAAGAAAAAAATAGAAAGAGCAAAGAGAGTTGATTTATACATGAAAGTTCATGCTCACTAAACGAAATAAGCAGACGAAGCTGAAAGCATTAATCACATTATCTAAAATTATGAATAATCATTTAAATAGAATGACGATCTTGTTAGAAATGATATTTAGAATCAACTTGATTAGATTAATCAAAAGCTAACTAAGAAAAAAAGTAAATAATTTTTACAAATACTATTCAATATAAATATGAATATCATTTATTTTATAATAATCCTCCACAGATAAAAACCAAATAATTATTGAAATATCTAAAAATGGAAATGACTGTAAATCACCTAATGAATCTCAATTTTCTTCAGAATGAAGATTATTATTGAGAATGTAATAACTTAATGTTTATTAAGTATTCAAGTAAGTATAATTCTTCTTCATTACAAATTCTTATGATACTGAAAGCTTGAATCAAGTTAATGAACTAATAAATTATTTGACACTTGAAGCAATTAAAAGGATCAGCTTTATTCTATTAATGTTTATCATAAATAAAATTTTTCCATATATTAATTTACCAAAGAATATCATTAGTAAGCAAAATGAATACAAATAACAAATCTTAAAAATTAAACAACATTTTACTAAATAAATTCTAAAAAAAATCACCCATACCCTAACATATTAACATAATAATTTTTTAAAAATTTTAAAATAAAGAAAGACTTACTATCAACTAACAATGTAATAAAAATAAGAAAATTTAATATTTGTATATTTTCTGTAATTTATGAATTAAATTTACATATTTTGTCAATAAAAAACCTCTATAATTTAAATAATTTAAAAGAAAAGAAGAATAAATAAGGAAAAACCATAAATAATTTTAGAATTGTTTTGATGGATGATTATTTAGATTTAATTAAATTTATAAAAAAACATATAAAAAATATTTATTATTCTTATTAGTTTTTATTTATGTGGATTTTTATAAAATTTAGATGTAAATAAGCTCACTCATTATCCTATTTACTTTTTATCTATCTGAAAATCAATTGTTTATTTATTTTTTAGATCATTAATCATTTGTTCATTTTCTAAAAGAGATGGTATTCATCATGTCAATAAATTCATTATAATCAATCTATTTTATTATTAAAATTTTATTTCAATTTTCAATTTATTTTTAATCTTAAAATAAATACCTCTCCATCTCCATTTTTATCAACTTCCTTGATCATATTGTCCCAATAGTTCTCATCGTATTTACCTAATTCCTCTTTTTTTTAATAAATAGATACATTAACATTTTAAATTTTACTAACTTAATAATATTTTATATACTTCCTAAAATTTGTCTTAATTCATCCTTTGATATCTTTCCATTTCCATCAACGTCTAACATTTTGAAAGCCTAATGTAACTTGTCTTCCTTCATATATAAACTCTTTTCCATAGTTGCTGCTAAAAATTCAGTGTAGTCAATTTTACCACTACCATCAGTATCAATGCTTTTAAGTAATTAATTATAAAATATTATCAAAACATGGTTTGTGTAGCTATTATAATCAATTAAAAGTTTTTATTAAGCAGTTTGGAATTTACCTTGAAATAACTTTTCTGACTTCTTCTATATTTTTATCGTTAGTGCCAGCTAATCCTTCACGAATTTCATCAACTGTAAGAGTTCCATCACCATTTTTATCTAATTGTCTGAATAATTTACCAAGATCAGAAATTTCATTTTCAGATAACTGAGAAGCAATAAAGGTTAATGCAACTTTTTTTAGCTTATGGTGTTGAGTGAAATTTTTAAGAGCATTAAAATTTAATGGGAGTTATTTGTTTTTTGATTTAATATCTTCCTTCATCCATGGATGAGCAAGAACTTGGTCAGCCTTGAATCTCTTATCAGGTTTAGTAACCATATTTTATATCAAATCTTTTGCACTGTTTGAGATACCTTCAAATTCAGGAACTTTTTTTATAATAAAATTTTTTTATTTATTTATTTGAATTAAGTATATTTGAATTTTATTACTGTCAAAAGTGTAGAATCCTTTTTTGACTGAAGCAAGGATTTCAGAGTCATCATCACCAAAGAAAGGAGGTACACCAGATAATAAAATATAAAGGATAACACCTGCAGACCAAATATCACAAGATTCATCATAATTACCTTCTAAAACTTCAGGTGAAATGTAGTAAGGCTATTAAATATTTGATAAAATTCCTTAAATTTGCTTGTAAGTTAAATAATTCTTCTATTTATTTAATAAAATTTTACAGTTCCTGCTTTTGTTTTCATGGCTTGCTTATTATCAAAGTTTTTGGAGAGACCAAAATCAATAACCTTGATAGGAGAGTCATCATGCTTTGTAAGGAAAAGGAAATTTTCTGGTTTCAAATCTCTATGAGCTATACCATTGTTGTGGCAATAATTAATAGCTTACATAATTTAAGAGAAAATGCTTCTAGCTTCAATTTCAGTAAAGCGACCTTTTTCTATAATACGATCGAATAACTCTCCTCCTTCACAAACTCTAAAGTATTTAAAGAAATAAATATTAAAAAAGAAATGAAAAGATGTTGAGCAGAATTAGTTGCTAAACATTTAAATCAATTTTAAAAACGTCTTTTTAAATAACAAATAAAATTTTTTAAATGTTTACTCCATAATTAAGTAAATGTTTCTTTCATCTTCAAAAGTTTCATAAAGCTTAATGATATTAGGGTGATCCTATTTTTAAGACAATAAGTTAACTTCATTTCAAACAGCCTTTCCTCTCAATTTTGAATAATAGTAATTTTAAAATGGAAATTCATTTTTACCAAAGTTCTCATGATTTCAATTTCTCTTTTAAAACGTTCTGCATTCTTAACTTTACTCTTGGGAATCTGCTTAACTGCTCTAACAATCTTAGAGTCTTTTTTTTTGGCTTTATAAACATTTCCATATGTACCACTTCCTAATATCTAAATTTAGTAGGTAAATAAATATATTGTTTGAATGTAAAATGGTACCTAAATGTTTTTAGAAATTAAAAAGGAAAAAAAAAAGAATTTACCTTTCTTGTATCGAATTCATAGTAATCTTCTAATCTACCTAGGTTAGATTTAATAAACCATTGCTTTTTAACAAAGACGTCTGAATTTTTATCCATTTTTCTTAATAATTATACTATTTTTTTGATAATCTAGTTAATTGATTAATTGTTTTACTAATTTTAAGATTATTTTTAAATAAATAAAATTTTTCTTCGTATTTAATAATCTAAAATGCACCAGTTTGCTTTAAATATAAAGGAATACGACAAAATCTTTTATTCATTTTTTAATGTAATTATAAAAATAAAAAGAACGATGTTAGATAAGATCCTTTAATTCTTAATAAATTATCACTCACCTATCTAAAAAATTATTTAACTATTCATATATGCATCATATAAATCTATATTTATCAGAATTTTTTTATCTTTCATTCACGCTTATTTAACTAATTGAAGTTAATACTGTTTAGTATACTTAATTATTTTTCATGCTCCTAATCATCAATCTATTTTATTTTATAAAACTAAAACTAGTTATTTTAAATAATTACCAGAATTTTGATAAACTTCAAAATCATTATTATAATACTAGAAAAAAATCTAAAAACACCAATTTTACTATAAAATAAAACATCATATGCTTTTTATTTTTTTCAAAAAAAAATATAATAAATAAATTTCAAAAAAATTTCACAAATATATTTAAATATTAAAATAAGGTATCAAAAATAATAATAAGTGAAAGCAAGAATTTTTCATTTAAGTAAGAATAGTTCTTTTATTTAGTCCAAATTAAATATCTATTTTCTTTTTAACCTTCAATTAAATTTCCAATAAAACATAAAACCTCTTCAAACACATTAATATACATACCTACCTATTTATAAAAAAATGATTACTTCTCTAATAAATTATATATTCATTTTCTTGTTATTATCTAAAGTTGATTAAAACATGAGATCTACATACAAATTTGTTTTATTATTTAAGTTTATTTGAAGTATTGTATTCAGGTTCGTTTTGTTTAATACACAGTAAAAACTCCTGATTTTTTTAATTAAAAAGTATTGTTTGTTTAATACTCAGTAAAAACTTCTGATTTTTCTGATTTTTTATAATCATTTCATAAATATATCTTTTTTATATATTAATTAAACTAATTAATACTCAAAAGTTAATCAAAGATTATATCAAAATATTTACTTTTCTAAAAAAAATTACCTCAAATAAAGCTAACTACTTTATTTTGTGTTTGTTTTCAATTTTTCGTTGAAAAATATTTTAAATTAAAAAATATCAGTAATTTATATGATAATCTCTTAAATAAATATAATTAAAATCAATAACTATTTGATTAAAAAAGATAAAAATTGAAATTACAGTATTTAAGAGAACATGATTGATTTAAATAAATTTTAATGTCTTAGATTTTTTTATTTAATCATAAATAATTAAAAACAAAAAAATTAACCATGATCATGATCGGTTTCGAACCAAGCACTCAAATAAAAAAATAAATGTTTCATCAAAAATTTCATTTTTTAAGTTAAGGATTTTTTAAACAATTTTTCCCTATTCTTTAATAAGAATGTTTATGGTAGTATAAAATGAATTAAAAAACTATAATAAATAAAATGGAGATGAAGTTATTTTATGATTTAGTAAGCAAGAAAAACTTATCTTGTTAAAAATAAATTATTTTGAGTAAACAAAATTTAATATCACTGTAAGTAAATTCCTAAAGTAATATTAGACAAACACAATAATAAAACAATATTATGATAAAATTAATCTGACATTTTTTATTAAAAATAAATAAGAGAAACAAAGTAGAGTTTCAATTATTTAATGAAAATTAACTATAATATATTTCTACTTGAAATCCTTCTACATTACATGTTTAAATGATATTCTTCTAAACTAACTTCTAGTATTATTTTAAATAAAATAATAAATATGTTTAATATCACTAAAACCATAAGCTTAAAATAATATATTTTTCTTTAGTTTTGATTAAAATCATCTAATTCTTTTTTATGATTGATTTTAACAAATGAAATTTCTTGAATGTAATTCGATACTTTTTTTGATTACCTTTAATTTTTTTTGGTGAAAAATTGATAAGAAATCACAAAATTTAAAATTAAAATTCTTGTAAAATTTGATAAGATTATAAAACATATTTAGTTATAGGAAATGGATTAAGAAGATAAAGAAGTTAAGTTTAGTAAAAAGATATTAGTTATAGGTGATGCAGGTGTTGGCAAATCAGCAATCATACAAAAATATGTGAACAATTTTTATCCAGAAATGTATAAGTAATCTCTTGGATGCAATTTTTTTAGCAAAGTAAATGATTGATTTATTTAATGTATAAATAAAATATTAATTTTTAAAGCAAATAGACCTTTCAAAGACAGCTTCAGTAACTCTGAGCATTTGGGATTGCAGCAGTATATTTCTTAGAAGTTTTGACATATATAAAAACTATTTTATTTAGGTGAAAGTTTAAAATCTAAAATGCTTAGCACATACATATATGGTTCAGATGCAGTAAATTTTATCTAATCCTAATTTTAGCTAAAAAATGAATAATATTTCTTAAAAATTAAAAATTAGGTTCTATTTGTTTATGACATAACTAATAAAAGTAGTTTTGACTCTATTCGCAATCTTTAAAAACTTGTTTAATCTGTCTTGATTGAGAATCGTGAAGTAGAATATTGTGTTTTAGGAAATAAAAACGATTTATTCAACTAAATAGCTGTTGAAGAAGATTAAGCTAAAGAAGTAAAAAAAATTTAATCAAATACTAAGTTTAAATTAAAAAAAATAATTAAAATAAAATATTTTAGATGTGTAAAATACTAAATCTCCCTTATTATTCAGTTTCTGCTAAAATGGGATCAAACCTTAATGAATGCTTTAAATCTATAGCTTACAAAGTATGCAAATTACCTTATCCCTCAGAAGAAAAAGTATTTAATTTAAAAAACTTAAATAAAATATAAAATTTTACACATTTACTTTATCTAGAAAAGTGAAAAAAGTTTAGAAGGATCTATTCCAGATTTAAGAGGAGAAGTAAAACCAAATAGTGGAGAAAACAAAACATCTAGTGGATGCAACATATTTTGAAAAATAATAATTTATATTGTATTTATATAGCATATTAGTTAGAAAGCAAATATTAAAATATGTAATTATCATTTTAATATTAGAAATATTAATAATTTTTAATGAGATTTCTGAAAAAAATGAGAGAAAAAAACATACAAATATTAACTATCTAAATCAATCAAAATGTTATTTAATAAATTTACAACGTACAATAACATTAATTAAGAATATTTTTTTAATATTAAATATTATTTGTATTCTTAGAATTAAAAATATTAATATATCTTAAAATAATTTACCAAGTAAATAACATTAAATTTAATTAATTATTTTAAATTTAAATTATGTTGGATTTTAGATTTTTAAAATTATTTCAAAAATCTTTATCTACTTTTCTTTTTTCAAGAATGCTGAGCTTAGTTAACATTTATGATTTTTATAATTATTTTGCTAATTTTTAGATATTAATTTTTAAAATTCTAAACAAAATTTAAATTTTATTATTTCTAAAAATATGTTAAAAAAACTAAAACACAGCTTGTTGATTAATAATTGATACAAATGCTTTTTAAATTTAATTAAATAGTACCTTAATAGGAAGAGCTAACTTATATAGATTTTTATTTTTTAAATATAAAGCTGTAATATAAATATATTATTTGTAAGTAATAAATAAAATAAAGAATTTTTGAAACAGTTTATTTTCTTTTGAAAAATATGATAAACTTACAATCAAGAATTTGAATGATCATTATCTGATTGTGTTGTTGTTAAATTTTAGTATTAATAGTTAATCTTTTGATAAATATTACTTAGATTTTCTTTATTAAGATTATCTTTTTACTACTAATTAGGCTTTTAAATGTTTTAAAATCTTTAGTGTCTTATCTTTTATATTAGAGAAAATAACCTTTATTTATTGAAAATATTATTATTTTGTTAGGTATGTTAGCTTTAGCTTTATGTTACTAAATTTGTTTGACTGATCTTCTTTTAATCAAATTACTGATTTAATAAGAAATTATTTTGTAAATTTAATTATTCCTAATAAGTTTTTTCTAATTGAGAAGACTATTACTTCATTTCTTTTGATATCATTTGAATATTTTAATATAATTATTCATTATTGTTGATATTTTAATTTATTTATTTAGATTTTTATGATATTGACACTGAATAAGACTTAACTTTTTATTCAGTAGGTTTTTAAATTTAATTAGGGTTGTTGCATAAATTAGGAGAAAGTAATTCAAGCTCAACACTCTGCTAAATTAAATCATCAGTTGAGAGTTGTTTATCTCTTTTATTTTAAAATAAGTTTAGCTTTAATTTAGAATTCAAGTTAAATGATTGCTATGCTGATGAAATATTTCTAAGAGAATTTCCTTAGTCATTTATTGTATTTTTTGGTGAAATAATATTTAGATTATCTTCATATTCATTAGAATCATCCTGTATTTATGCAATTTAATTCAATTTATTTTGATTCTTTATAAAACTTGATAAAACCTTAACAACATTAGATTTCTTTTCTTAATTTTTACTTGTTTAATTTTCTGGTTTTTTTATATCTTCATTTCTTGATGGCTGCTCAATTTTTTAGCTTAAACTATAATCATCTATGACTTGAATTTGATCATTGCTATTCAGCATATTGCTGATGAGAGTCAGACTGCTAATTTGATTTTCACATATAAGATTACTCTATGATTTCTAATTATTAAGCTTTTTAGTTGATTAAATAAGCTTTTAAAGAGATTAAATTGCTTCGTTTTATGATTTTATTCTTTAATCTTAAGATTATGAGTAAGATTTCTTCATTTTTTAACTTTAATTTGTTGCAATTTTACTTTGAATTATGCTATTTTAAAATGGAAGACTAGTTATCATAGCTTACTTAATATTGTGTTTGTGAAAAAAATTTTATTGTAAAAAATGAGTTTAATTTCCCTTACATTCTTTAAAACACCCACTACCTCCTTTATTATTCATTTTATTTTTATCAGTTGCAAATAAATTTTTTTTGGAATCTTTTGGTTAATTATTAACTGATCTAACTGTATTATATTTTGGTGTTGAGCTATAATTTTAACTTAGTATTAATTAATTTGCATTTTCCAAGGGAAGGCTAACATTTTAATTGATATTGTATTAAGATACAATATTCATAGGAATACATGCTTCATCACAAGATATTTTATATTTAATTTTTTGGTTATACATATTATTAAGTGATTAAGAATTTTAAATTTTTATTTTATTTGACTCATATGATTTTTCATTAAAAGAAGACTAGCCAAACTATCCTTTAGGTGAAATTATCCTATAACCCCTATTCAAAACCTCTTAATTTTAGCAATTAATATTCTCTACTTTTGTTTAAGTTTACTGATCAAAAACTGCTGCATTATTTTTACTTTTAAAATTAAAATTATAGATTTCATGCATGAGCTTATTAGAAAAGTTTCTCAATAGCTATTTTTCACTTTTAGAAGAGTTTAATAATTGCTGCTGCTGCTAATTGAATAGACTCCCATAATAATAATCTAAATTAAATTGTTATTCATTAGGTTATAGGTATTATTGATTCTGTTATCCATCTAATTAAATTTGAGAGTGTTGATTTTAAACTGAACTATTTATATTAAAAGTCTGACTTTTAAAAGTATTGAATGGATTAGAACTTTAATCTTCTTTTTATTGCTATTTTTGAGATTTCTTTTCTACTTACTAAAGATTTAAAAATAATTGCTTTTATTTACTATTTGATAATTTGATATCATAATGATGAATTTTTTGCTATTCAGATTCACTGTTTGTTTGAATAGGAACAAAGTAATCTGATAATTAGTTAATTAGTAGAAATTACTTTTTGTTTTTAATTAAATTTGTATTACTCTAAAATGGTAAAGAACTATCAAATACTTTTTCCATCAAATCTTTTGTCTTATCACAATTGCTTTCTCTAAAAGAGGAACTTTTATTTTACCTTTTTAAAAGATTTAATGAAAATTATTAGTTTATCACATTTTATTTATTGTCTGTGTTATTTTAAGCTTTTGAGATATCCTTTTAAGTAGAAGTAAATATTTTAAACTCTGACTATTCAGATCTAAGTTAATTTTTATTTTTCTGTTAAATTTGCTATTAAAATTTCTAAAAGCAAGGTGTTGATAATTTTCTTTAAAAATGGCAGCTTTCTTGTCTTGACAGCTATTTACTTTCTAGTTTTTTGTTTATATAATTTACCTTTTCTTTTTTTTGCAATTCTTTATAATTGGAGACTTACTATTGTAAAAAATTCAATTCAAAAGGACTAAAAGCCTATTGTTCGAGGATAGATTTCTACTACTGAATTTCTTCATTGTTAAATTCATAACTAGCCTTTTGCAAATTTTCTGAAATTTGGTTTTACACGTACCTTTATTAATCTAGAATTTAGCTTTATAGCTAATTCATTTCTAATTTGTTTAATTTTTTTATTTGATAAAGCAATATTTAATCAAACTCTTCTAATTTTTAAAATTTATATCAGATCAATTCTTGGCATTACTTAACAAAAATAATTTATGCTAATAAAGATGAATTAAATGAATGATATTTGCTATTCAATAAATTGTTGATTAAATTATTTATCAGTTCTAATGCAATATATACATACAAGAGAATTTACATTTACTTGAATTCCTCAAAAAATTATTTGTAATAATCATGAATAAAACAATAAAGTTTTAACATATAAAATAAATAGCTTATAAACTACAGAAATAAATTTTTTATTTAAAAAATAAAATTTGGAATGTTTTTAGTTTTGCATTATCATTCAAAAACTAACCTTATTGCCTATTTTAAAACATACATTTCTCTATAAAATATTTTTTTATTCGGATTCACAAGAAAATACAAAAGTTATTTCTAAATAGATGAATTTCTCTTTTAAATTTTATGTTTGCTTAAAACATAAGTAAAAATTTAAATAAATAAATTGATTTGACTTAAAATAAAAATGTTTCTAAAAAATACTCCTGAAAAATTAAAAAAATAATTTATTCAAGATAAACTGTTTTTTCTTGGATAAATAAATAATTCAGACTAAATTTTTCTATTATAATAATAAAGCTAATTTAGTATTCTTATACATTTCTCTAATACTTTTCATCTTAGTAAGATAATTTTTTTAAAAAAGATAATAAAATTAATAATAATAGTAATATTTTTATTTTTACTAATCGCAAATTAACTTTATTTTAAATTAAAACTAAAGTTAAATTTCTGCTGATTAATAAAAAATTTGTTTTTGAAAAGAATAATAGAAACATTAGAAATAAATAAAACAATAATTTTAATAAATTTTAGAATTAAAATATTTTGAGATTTTATCTAACCAAATTCTATTATTATTTACAAATAATTCAAAAGTCTTAAATTAAATTCAAAATTATAAATTAAATACTTTGAGAGAGCTGATCTTTAATTAAAAATGATGATTTCAGTTAAATAAAATTGCTGCATAATTAAAATAAAATAATAAAATGAATGAATATTAAATTGATTATAAGATATTGTTATTCATTCATAGATAACAAGTATTATTATGAAATTTGATTGAAATCTATTTATCATTGAATCTATTTGAGTTGTTTTAAAAAGGAAGCAAATAAATGATAACAAGAACAAAAATTTTCAGTATTGGAGTGTGAAGAAATGAAAATTAATGAATTGATTTATAAATTAGTTGATAAAGCATTATTAGTAAAGGAAATGAATGAGAAGAATAAAGCAGCAAAGAATGAAGTGAAATGAAAGGATATGAAGAATAGTTATAATAAATAGAGGTTATGATTATTTGTAACTCTTTATGAATTGTTAGTTTTTTAATAATAAAGAAAGCAATATACATATTTATTTTAAAAAGCAATTAACAAATAAAATACAAATAAAATCAAGCAAATAAGCTAACAAATAAAATAAACTAACACAATTAACAACCATATTAGCTGAAAAATGGTAAATGAATTCAAAATTAATCATTTAGTCTTATTAGATCTATATTTAAATATCATCGAGTAGTTAAAAGGATAAAGTTAGGCAAAGCAAAATTTTTAGTGCTCTTAACAGCCAAAATAAAATCATTCATATGATTGATTATTGCATTTTAAACTTATCATTCAATTTTTATAAATCTTTTAAAAATTGTGAGTGTTAACTTTGTTTTTTTTAATTTAAATCAGCCTAGCAGTTAAGCCTCTGGAGGATCTAAAAAGTCCAATGCCGATGAAACTCTCTTTGGTAAAGATTTTACAAATAACTTATTTAATTTTGAGGAATTACTTTGAAAGCTAGAAACTAAAATCAAATTAATTAATACTGTTTTCTGCGATCTATCAATTTGAATAACTCACTAATTTTTGTTTCAAATGTTCAGCTAGTTCCCTCAATTTATAAAAATATTTTAAATAAATTAATGCTATTCTTAAATATATTCAAGGTTCTCGTAAGACTAATAAGAATACTTCTAAAGTTCAAGAAGAAGTTGTTGATAAAGCTAGAAAAGGTGATTTTACTCATCCCGAAGTTGTTTTAATTAGTGAAAGCGAACTTCAAAGAATGAAAGTAAGCATTTAGTTATTACAAAAGAAAACAATAAATATAATTCTATTATAATTTGAATGCTTGATTAATCCTTATGATTAACTTTCATGATTTTAAATTTAAATAGAATAACGCTATTATTACCACCAAAGAAGAAACTTTACATCAAAAGAAAATCTTAGAAGAATAAAAGGAAAAGTAAATGGCAGTCTCAAAGGCCAAAAAGTAAAAAATGCTTCAAATGGAAGAAGAGAAGAAAAAGCAAGTTCCTTTGTCTGATTTTCAATTGGAAGAAAAGGTAGTTAAGGTATGAAAATTGACTTATTATTTGCTTTTCTAAAAACAAAAATAATATTAAACAAACATCAAAAATTTAAGTTAATTACTTTTGGAGTTGCAATTTTCTTTTGTTTATGCCAACACCAAAAATAAAATTATAGATTTAAATTTTAAAAATTCTATTTTTGCTAAATAGGACTCTCTTCTTAATAGAGCATAAGAAATTATGAACGAATAAATGGATGATGTCAAAGAAATGAATAAGATGGTTATGTATGCTAAGTGTGTTACTATCCGTGATAAGTAGTTAGTTGAAAAGAAGGATATTCGTGATGAAAAAAAGCTTGAAGAAAAGAGAAAAGATCTTATGATGGAAATAGAAAGACTTAAAAAAATTAAATACTATGAAGAATAAGAGAAAAAGAAAAAAGAAGAATAAAGAGAAGGCCACTTAAAGATTATTGATTAGATTAAAGACAATGAATTGGTTAGACTCAGAGCTAAAGAAGAATAAGAAAGAGAAGGTTAAGTTATGATTAAAGCTATAAAAGAATTGGAAGTCGAAGAACAACACAAGGCTCTCGTAATAATTAAACCACTGCTTTTAAAAAATGACTCAATAATTAATTTTTTATAAACTTAAAATAGAAAAAGAAATCTGACCAAAAGAAACTTCTCGATGAAATCTTTGAGGCTAACTAAAATGCTATCTTAGTAAAATAAAAAAGAGTCCAAGAAGAAAAAGTTGAAGAAGAAAAAATTGTTAAATACAATTTAGAAAAAGCTTAAAAGGAAGCTGAATATCTTGCTGAATAAAAGTAAAATTTTTCATTCAACGAATTTACGAATTTAGAATAAAATTTATTATTCATTATTGAATTATCTGATACAATAATAATTCCTTTTTTATTTTAAAGGCGTATTAAAGATGAGAAGGAAAAGGAACTTCAAAGACTTAGAGAAATGCAAGAAAAAGCTAATGATAGATAGGTAATTAGTTAATTCATTGAATCGATGAATTAAAATTTACTAAATATAATATTTAGGCAGAATTAGATTTTTTGAGAGCTAAAAGAGCTATGGAATAAAATGAAAGAAATGCCAGAGATAAGGAAAGAAGAGAAGCCGAATTAAGAGTAAAATAAATAATGAGTTCTAACAAGAATTTAAAATATTTTTAATTTAATTAAGTAAAAAATAAACTCAGAACTCCTTGAAGCAAGAAGATAATAATAATATGAAAAAGAATAAAGACTTTAAGAGTAAGCTAAAAATGATAGAGATGAATTTTAGAGAATCATCCAAGCCCAAAAGTAAGAGAGAGAAATTGAAATTAAACTCCAAGTTGAAAGAGAATAACAAATTAAAAAGCATGCTGATGAACTCAGAAAGTAGATAGCATTGAATGAAGAAAAGATCAAATAAGATTCTAGAAATAGATTAGAAGAAGGTAAAAAGATTAGAGACTAACTCTAACAACAAAAGAAAATGCTTGAAAACATCAAGGTTCAAAAACTCGAACAATTATAAAAGATGAGTATTCCTCAAAAATATACTTCAGAACTTGAACGTAAAAAAATTAATATCTGAACTAAATTTTAGAAATCTATGTATAGTGTAAAACTACTATCTCTGTATATGTCAGTGTTTTGATATCATTAAAATTTAGCAGATCACAGTCACTACCATTAAATCAATATAATCATTTTTCACTAAGTTCCATTAAATTTATTCTTAAAAATAAAGATATTTTATATTTTAAATTGCTGTTGACATATCTTTCATGCTTAGAAAATCATATTTTAATTTACTTGATCTTTTGTTTGTTTTAATTTGGATACAAAAGAATAAAAATAATTTTTTCTAAATTTAAAGCATGATTGATTGATTTTTAAAATAAAATTTTTTATTGAAACATAAAAAAATAATAATTTTTTATTCTTTAAAATGATTAAGAAAAGAAAGAATCTACTTTTGGAAATTAACATCTTCCCATTTTTAAAATTTAAACAACTTTTAATTTAAAATGTTTTAAATAAAAATTTTTTTTTATTGAAAACTCAAGATTTTTTTAAATGTTTGATATTATTATTATTATCATGAAAATAAATAATTGATGTAGAAAAATTTGGAATAAGAAAATAAAAATTGTGTTTACTAAAAAAAATAATATTTGAGTTAAACTTTAAGTAATATTATAATATGAAGGATACATTTTCTAATTTGAATAATAAATTCTCTAATAATACATGCTCAAAATAATATCAATTAATGAGAATACTATTTAACCTTTACAAATAAAAATATTCAGTTACTTTATCTTTTTATTTTTTAAAGATAATTAAAAACATTTTCTAATACATGTGATATTAAAAAAAATAAATCTTCCTAAAAAAAGAAAAATAAATGTCTTATTTAAAATAAATTGAAAATTTTAGAACAAATGAAAAAGCTTAATAATGATAAATTAATAAGTAAAAATAAGAAATTCCTTTATTAAAAAGAGCATAATAGATATTTTTTAGACCTTTTATTTATATTTAAATACATTTAGTAGTTGGTAAAATAAAAATCTTTATTGAAAGTAAAATTTTAGTTTAAATAAAATATTAATTCAATTGATTATATTAAGAAATAATTTATTAAAAAAATATTTTTTAATTATTACATGCTTAGCTCCAAAGATATTTTTGGAATAGAAAGGATTTATAAGGATTTTATGAAAGATTTAAATAGAGGTTATTTGTTATTTTTCAAAGATTTTACTTTGCAAATTAATAAATTTTTTTAATAAAGCGAGTGATTTTTAAAAAGATTGGGTAATATTAAGTCTTATTTATTAGCTTGCTATATCTACGAGTTCTTTTTTATAATTTAATACATGATTTATTACATAAAATTTAAGTTTTACTGATTAATTTTTATGAGTTAACTAAATAGCCCACTTCCATTATCTCCAAAAAACAGCAGAGAGAGTCAATCTCAAAAATTTTAAAAGCTGTTATCGAATAAGCTACAGGCTAAGTCTTTCTATAAAGCGGACATGTTTAACAATTTTAAATCGCTTAGTAGAAACAGCATCTTAGAATAAACTTAGCATTTTTATTCTAAATCTAATTAAAACATATCAATTAATGATGAAATTTTAAGTTCTCATTAGACAAATACAAACTATACATTGAATCCATTAAATGTTACTCATACTCCACCTACTTCTTCTAATTGGTTTGATTCAAAATTTTTTTATACTGAATAGAGTTAAAAGAGTCTATCTTAACCACACATATACTATTCAACAAATCAGAGTTAAGATAGATATAATTAATACGAATTACCTTTAACACCTTAAAGTAATTATGATTATGTTTCTCAGCTGAATTAAACTCCAATCTATTAGAGAATTAGATAAACTAAATATACAGGAACTAAAAATTCTACAGCATTTTAAACACCAAATTATTCACCTAACAAGGGTATTGAATTTAATATATAATCAGCTAAAATAAGCTCTAAATCTGATAACCAAGATACATAAGGTTAATATCAAAAACCTTCTATCCATCACAAGCACTCAAATTCCTATTTTTAAACTCCGTACTTGTCAAGATCTAAAGATTAAAAGCGACTAGAACTGATTGAGAAATCTAAATAAAGTTAAAATGATTTGATAGATTAAATGGATATCCCTTCATATTCTGAATATCTTTTATTTATGTAAAGATAAAAAGCTCTTAATTCCCTTCTTTAGGACTTAGCTATACCTAAAACGTAGAAATAATAGTATTTTTCTGAATAAATACATAATAATTAAAGTTTAAAACATATTTATTAAAGTAAAAATATCAATTAACTGAATAATAAAAGTAAACAGAATACTGAAACTGTTTAGTAAAGTTCATAAAAAAACCAGCAAATAAAAAGTGTAGAAAAATTGATACCATGTGATCAAGTTGACTAAGGGATGTTTAATTCCTATCTTTAAAGCTTAAAAAATAGCTACAGTCTAAGTATGAGCAATAATGCACTCAACAACAATAATAGCATTAACAATAACAATAACCAAATTAATAAGAATATTTTTATAAAAACAAAATACAATAATAACTCTTTGACTTCTTTACCTAATTAAATGATGAATATTGATTCAACTTTCTAAAGCACTTAAACTAAAGATGAACCATAAGTGAAAAAAAGTAATCACTAGAATAAAAATCAAATGATAAAATCTTAGGTATTTTTTAATCCTAAAATTTTTTCATAAGGAAATTTAGCCTCCTATAAAACAAAAAGAAAATCAATTAACATTACAAAAAGCAAAGATTAAAAAAATTAAAATGCTTAATCAGCTCTTAATATAGGAGGTACATACATTATTCTTTTAAATTTGTAATCAATTAAGTAAATATTTTTTTAATTTTATTTTTAGACTCATATAATACTACGGGATTCCTTTTAGACGCCTTCTAGAGCGAAGAAAAATAAAGAGAATAGACAGAAAGATAATAATTTAAAATTAAAACTAGCACTTTTAGTGCTATCAATAGTCCTAAAGCTTCAATTTAAGAAGATACTAGGATCTTGCTTTAGAGCCCAAAAAATCAGTAAAAATTAATTGATAATAAGTTAAACATAGAGCAGTAGAATTCTGATATGATAGTAGTGGAGGAGTTGAATTTTTCACCTAAATCGATTTAAGTAAGAGATTCATAAAAATTAGCTTAGGTTAAATAAAATGTAGAGTTAAGAAATAAAATTGATGATATTGACGTCTCAATAACTAAGATAATAGATTATATTAAAGAACTCAAAATTCTCTATAACTCTAATATTTAGTTCAGCAATATTATTTAGAACATCCCAGGATACAATGACCTACTCCGTTCATTTATTCAAAGAGATGGTAGTTCATCTATTCATGTTTAAACATAAGTGAATTCTAAAGCATCAATTTTAAATTACTTGATTGATAAATAAGTTTTGAAGGATAAAATGAAAATATAAGAGAAAAATAATCACAATGAAGGGCAAAAAATAGACAATTAAAACCTTGCTGTAAAATAAATATTCAAAATATTTAATTTTTTGAAAATTTAAAAATTAGGTTATCGATTAGTACTTCTAAGAAATTCCTATTGAAGTTTTAGAAGAAATCTAAAAGGAGATTTTATATTTCAGCAGGAACATTTTTTCTCATGTTCAACTCAAAAGAGAAGAGCACTAAAAAAGATAAGTAGATGATGTAAAAATACAAATAATGTAAATTTCGGAAAAGACTCAATAATAGTTCAGGAATTTAAGTAATTAAGTTCCAACAAAATATCAGGTTTGCTAAATTTAATTTAGATTTGTTAAAATATTTTAGAATTTAAAATTTATTAATTCAATAGAACATTGTTTAACTTTAACATATGCAAGATAATATCCAGCACATTATTGATAGAAAAAAATACATCAAACAATAGCCTTTTATAGAAAAATTTGAAAACAAAGAAGAATAATTAGGACAGTTTAAAAAGGTTAGTGAAGTTAGCAGAAACAAATCTAAGCACCTAAACGAACTAAATGATATTTTAAGAAATTTCCACAAATTCACTTGATTTGATTTTGCAATGGCTAGTACTCAAATACTAACTAATATTTAAATTTAAATTTACATTTCCTCATTAACTATTTATAAATTACTTTGATATCTTTTAAATGATTAAAAAAACCTCAATAAAAATAATAAAGTAGATTAATTTTTCATTTAAATTATTAATAAATAAAATATTATTGAATTGTATTTATTTTTCACTTATATTTATTATTTGTTTTTCACTAAAATTTTTTAATTAATATTTTTATGATTTTCAAAATTTAATTTAATTTTAAATTTTTCTTGAACTGGCTTAAATCATTAAAGCCTAGTTTATCTAAATCATGAGGTAAAATGATTGAAATAAGTAATGAAATTGATTTTGTGGTTTAAAAATTTACTTCTTATCTTTAAATTTAAATCCAATTAATTCAATTCAACTTTAATAAAATTTTTTCAAAAATAAAAAGTACAACTCCAAACTCAGATCTAAGCCTCTATTTTCTTTACAAATCTATTTTATATTTTCAGAAAACAATATCTCAACGATATTAAATACATCAATCCTACATTTTGTTCAAATGAAAAATGTTTCCAAATACTAATAAAAAAGAAGCTTAAAGAATTTAAATATTATGTTAGTTACTTCAATTTTTTTTATAATTAATTTATTTACTTAAAAACAGAAAAAACCTACCTAACACTTAACTCTGTACAGTAAAAGAAATTAGTTTGGAAAAGTAAAATTGATTTCTTAAATTAAAAAATTGCATTGAAGAAAAGGTGAATTTAATTGACAAAACTTCTGCATCTAAAATTTTAAAAATAATCCCAAATAAGAAGAAAAAATATATTTTATGAATTGATTTATTATCTAAAAAAAGAAATGAATTTGGAGTAATTATTGAAAAAGAAATTTTTTTGAATAATAAGTAGATTAAATTTTTATAAATAAAAAGGTTTTACTTCAATTTATTTTATGAAATTTTTGAATTTTTTTTCAATAAAAATAAATTAATTCTAAAGATAAATATTAATTTGATGTTTGATTGAATCAATCTTCTATCATTGAAGAGTTATGAGAATAAGACGATCTGTTTAGATCTATTTCTTCCTAAAGTTTTTATAGCTGATGAGTTAATTCAAATATCTGTTAGGCTAGGTTATTCTTTTACATAGCTAGCTATTCTATTTATTTTTGCTTTTCTGATTATATTTAGTCCAACTCTTCTTTATGAGATAGCTTGATGGTATTTATTTCATTTTCTTTATCACTATTCATCATTTATAATACCTTTACCTATTCAAATAGTTCAAAAATTTTAGTTTTAAGCTCATTTCTTTCACTTTCTAGTTTACTACTTTCTTCATTTTTAAGTTAATTCCAAAGATTCTTTTCTTGCTTAAACTACTCTATCATAGTATTGACTTCTTCAGATTTAATCAATTCTAACTAGTTCATCTTTTCTTCATACTCATTTACCAATTTTTGGTTCTCCTCTTATTCAAGAATTAAATTTGCTTCTAAATCCTTGCTCTTAGATAATAATTAACTAATGACTTACTCATTTTAAATATTTTTTTCATTAAGTTGCTTGATTTACTCCAATTAGCTGAAATTTTATTCAGTGTGATTTTTAATTTTAAAGTTTAATTCTTCTAAAACAACTACTTAGCTTAATAGTTCTTTCTAATGACCATTATTAAGTTTTTCATTTTACTCTTTTAATGATTTAATTTCGTTTTACAAAACTTTGATTTATTCTTACAACTATTTACTAGCTTCTTTCATAGTATTATTTTCTTGAATATTTTCATTTTTCTGCTTTTCTATGAGTAACTTTGAGTTATTTAATTAATCTGATAAATCCTTTACACTTGATTTTTCTTTATTTAGTTGCTTATTAATTTCAATATTTTCATTTTCTATCTAAGATATCTTTTACACTTGATTTTTAATAGTTGAATTCAATTCTTCAATCTTAGCTTTTTCATTGCTAATCAATTTAATTTAATCATCAATTTAAGATTATAGTTTCTTCAATTATTCTTCCAATTTATTTAATTTTTAAGTGTTTTCTTCCTTTTCCTTTTATAAAATTGAAACTTGCTTATCTAATTAAGCCTTTGTATTATCTAGTTCTTGGATTTATTTTTTCAAATCTTTTTCAGTTTAACTCAACTTTTATTATTTTTGTTCAGTTTAGTTAATTATTTCTTTGCTTTGTTAAAGCTAAATGTCAAAAGCCTACATTTGCTTTTCTAACTATTCTTTTAATTTATCACACTCATTTTTATTAGCCAATACTATATTTTTAAGCTCGTTTTCAGCTTGATTTAGCTTTTGCTAGGATTATTCTTTTTCATTAATCAATTACTTTTTATCTTATTCTAACTTTTTTATTAATTCCTCCTATTCATTTTTAACTTTTTCTAAAACTTAAATTTAACTTAAAAGGCCATTTTATTTTGATTCAAATTATTTATAAGCTTCTTCTAAATTAGCACTCTAGTTTGATAATAACTTATTACTTTGAAGTAATTCATTGTGTCTATTCTCATGTTGCTTTTCTTTATTTTAATATTCTTCCGTTAGTATTTTAATTTATTCTCTCAAAAGAGAAATTTAATCTTGTAAAATAGTTTATTCATCTATCAACTTTGATTTTTCTTCTTCCTTTGACAAGAGCTAATTTTGATGTTTTTTATCTTATTCTTCTAATAATACTATCTTGCTCTATAACTATTACAACTATTAATCTTATTTTTAACATTTCTCATTTTAAATATTGACTTATTATTATTCTTCCACAACTTGCTTTTTCATATTTTCTATTTGTAAATTGAAATCTTCAATTTAATTTTTATATTTTTGAATGAGGTTTTAATTTTCCTTATTTAATTTTTCTATTTAAGCATTAATTTCACCTTTTTCTTGTAATTTATTTTGTAATTAGTTAATGCTTTACTCAAACCTAGAAGCATTCTTTTATGCTGTTTCTTAGAGAACATTTAATTCGTTTTCTAAATCAGAAATTTGAGATTGATATTAGCTATTTTTTCCTTACAATTCTTAAATAAGCTTTGAATTATTTTCAATCTTAGTCTCGCTTTACTAAGTAAAACTACAAATTTCTTAATTTAATAAATCTACCTATTTAGAGAGCTATTAGACCTAATCTTCTTTTCTTTAAACTTATGTTTCTAATTCTTAGATTTCTTGATCCTTTGATTTGATCTAACTTTAAACAATTCTTAATTCAGTAGTAAGCTATTCAATTTATTCATTTTGTCCTTTTATTACTGAATTTTAACCTTTTTCTTTTGTAAGAGAATTTTCTTATTCAGCTTTCAATATTGAATTGACTTGATTTATTTGCTATTATAAATCTTCTGTTTGATTTTGATGCTTCTTTTTATTTTCTTCAAAAATAGCCTTCTACTTTTGCTCTTTTTGCTTCATTTAAGATAATTCACTCTCAAGTTAATTAATTTATTATTTTTCACTCTTTGATTGATTAGAAGAATCTAATTTTAACTATTCAAGCTCTTATTTGATTTGATTCTTTTCTCTAGTAATTGTTTCCATCTACTACAAGAATTCCTATAATTATTTAGATGACTCAGTTTATTCTAAATTCTTTTAACTGTTTATCACATCTAATTCTTCTTTTAAGCTATTTGCTTCTTTAGTTTTTAAAGATATCTACTCTTAAAACAAATTGTTTTCTTTTTCAGCAGAATCAAATTAAATTTAAAGTTACTCTATCTAAAGTTCATAATTTTATTTTTCTTACTATAATTCTTAGACAATCTATGTAAGTTAAGCTTTTTCTTCTCTTAAGGTTTCATTATTATTTTTTTATTCTTTAGAAAGTTTAATATTTTCTTCTAGCTTATTTTAAAGAATTTGAAGGTCTTATTATAATTATTCAACTTACTCAGTTGAAGACTTATTTAAATTATTATTTTTAGAAACAAGTTCTTCAATTTATTGGATTAACTATTAGTTCTATTTTTTTATTTGATTACTCTACTCTATCTATTGATTAATTTGCATGCCCAACTCTTAAATCTTAGCTTTTAGACTTTCATCATTTTTCTTATTAGCAGCTTTAGCTTTATTTAATTCATCTTAAAGCTCGTCGATTTTTTTCTATAATTCTTACTTTTCTTTTAAAGCTAACTAATAATCAACTTCAAGATGATTCGATTTATTGTTCTAAGTTTAAAGACTTTCATTTTGCTCTTCCATCTATTTAATGAGTTATTCTATTTGTTATTTAAGTTAATTTTCATTTAATTCTGAATTATTTAAAATTTCTATTTTTTCTTTTTCAACCTATTCAAGACTAGCTTCAACTTATTTAATATTTTCTTCATAAATATTCAATTAAGACTTTAACTAAGAGTTGATTTGATTAGTTTCTTTTAATTACTATTCAACTAAAATAAATTAATTATCTTATTCTAATTTTTATTCTTTCAAGTCATCAATAGTGACTGACATTTCTTCTATCTATTTCATAAAATTCTAAACCTCTAATTAAAGTTCATTTTCTTTAAATTCTGATTTATTAGCTATTTCTAAATTTTCTTTTTCAATCTATTCAAGATTAATTTAAATTTGTTTAATATTTTCTTCATAACTTTTCACTTAAGACTAAAGCTAAGAGTTCATTTATTAAACTTCTTATAACTACTATTCAACTTAATTGTATTAATTATCTTGTTTTAATTTTTATACCTTTAAATCATCTATTAAAATCGTCATTTCTTCTATTTGTTAAATCTTAAGTTTAAGCTCTTCTTTGATCTAATTGTTGAATTGAGCTAATTGCTACAAATCGAAATTTTATTTTTCTAAAATATCTAATTAAGTATTGACTTAATTTTCTATAATATCTTGATTTTCTTTTTGCAAAAATTCATTTTCTTCAATTAATTTTTAAATTTCTAATTATAAAGTCGAGATAGTGCTTTAATCTTCATTGATGCTTTTTTAACATTCATTAAGTTATTTAATAAAATCAGCTTTTTCTTATTCTAGTGCATTAATCATCTTTTCATCCTTTTCACATAAATCCCTCAAATTTTTATTTTCACTTTCATACTATTAACATTTTTTTCTTAAATTTTCAACTTATTGAATAGAATCTTAAGTATTTTAGTCTAAGTTATTTATTTGATCTCTTAAACTTTTGTTTTCACTTTCCAAATCTTTAATAATATTTTCTAATTTTTATTTTCTGTTGTTTTCCTTCATAAATTCTTCTCTTTGCTCTTCATATAATTATTCAAGAGAAATTTTTTAAACTGAAAGTTCATTATATTCATTCTTAGTTTCTTTGTTTTATTCAAGCATTTCTTCAAGCTTTTGCTTTATTTCCTCAATTTAAAGTTTTTGTCTTTCACATATCTCAAATTATTACTATAATGACTAAGTATTTATTTCATTCTATTATCTCTCAGTACTGTAAAGATTTTTATATTCTTAAAGTTCATTTGTTAGTTTTTCTTATTCTTCTTTGCTTAATAAAATTTATTAGCTTGAATTTATTTCACTTTCATTTAATCTTTGTTATAAAGAAGAAATCGATTTTTCAAAATTAATTTTCTCTTCTTCAAAAATAAGGATTTGCTTTTTCATTTCTTCAGTGAATTAAGATTCGGACATTCTTGATTATTAAGTCAATGAATCAACTTGCTTATTTAACAATTGAACTTATCCTTCAAGTTATTCTTTTACTTATCTTAACTCTTCAATAGTGCTTATGTTAATTTATGCTTAGCTTACTACCAATGCCAATTTACTTTGAAGTTCTTCTTATTATTATAATAAAATTGCTTTATCATTTTCTGATGTTTTTTTCTGTTTATTTATAGCATCTACCAATTATTCCATTTTTAATAAAAATTCTTCTCTTTCTTTTTTTAAATTTTTATGTTCATTTCTCAAAGCCTGGGTTTCATTGGTTAAATTATTTAATTCCTATTACAATTCTTCATTTTGTTGAATGAGCAACTAGTTTTATTCTTTAGATTCTTCAAGCGAAGTTCTCAATGTCAATAGCTTTTCTTCTTGTTATTTTATTAATTCATTGAATTCTCTGTTTTGCTTTTCAAGTTTTTCATTAAAAACAATTTCTTTTTCTTGTTAAATCTAAATAAAGTTTTAATTTTCAATATGAATCTATTATTACAAGTTTTCATTTATTTTTTTCTCCTCTTAGATAAAATTTTGTAACTGATTCTTTTCGTTTTCAAAGTTAGATTTTAATTAATTAATTTATTAATCAAAATCAGAGAGTATTTAATTTAATTATTTATTATACTCTTCTTTTTGTTTAGTATTTTAAGTATTTAAAATTTAAATTTTTTATAACTACTCTTCTATTTAATCCTCTAAATTTTTAATTAAATTATTTTTTTGTTCAATTTCAGTTTATGTAGTTTCTATTAAATTTTTTAAATCGCCTTATTCAATAGATTTTTATTAAATTTCTTAGTTCTACTTTTCTATCCATTTTTGAAGTTCCTCCTTTTCTTAATTGATTTTATTATTAATTGATAAAAGCTCATTTTTTTAAATCAATGTTTCTTCATAAATTTATTAAATATTTTCTTTCTCAATTTAATCTATAATCTGTTATTTTTCTTACAATGCATCTTATAATTAATAAATTCGCTCTTACAAACTATTTAATTCATCTACTTGCAATCTTAAATTTAAAATAGTTTGTTCTTTTTATTTGATAGTTTGCATGAATTACTCTTAATTTAACTAAATTTCTTCTTACAATTAACAAATTTTTTATTCATTTTCTTATTTATTTTGTTAAGTTTTCTCCATTATTGATAATTTTTCCTTTTATTCTAAGTCTCTTAATTCATTTACTTGACTAATTTATTAATTTAGAATTTATTTTTCTTCAATGAAGCTTTATATTTTAGTCTCTAAATTTGCAATTTGATTTTCATATCCTAGTTAAATTTATTCTAATTTCTTTATATTTTTTTCTCTTTCAACTTCAAGTTCTTATTATTTTTCATTTATTTTATTATTCAAATTTTTAGCTTGTTCTTCATTATCTTTATCTTTTTAAATTAAATTTTATTCTAAAATTTAAATTTGATTTAACAAATCTGAATTTTATTTTTCTAGTTGTTATTTTTAAGATTAGATTTAATTGAGATTTTCCTTTGCTTCTTCATTATTTTTTAAATAGGATTGGCATTGTGTATTAAGTTCACTAAGCTTCTATTCAAAAATATTTCTT
The DNA here is from genome assembly GCA_000231825.2 of Tetrahymena elliotti 4EA. NCBI lineage: Eukaryota > Ciliophora > Oligohymenophorea > Hymenostomatida > Tetrahymenidae > Tetrahymena > Tetrahymena elliotti. The sequence continues at coordinate 401,613 of JH720365.1, forward strand.
TCATTTAAAATATCATTAAACTAGGTTTGTAAATTGGATTATTCTTTTCTTGATTTCTTTATTTTTTCTTCAGATTCACCAGTTGCTTCAATTAATTTAGCGTATTCACTTTATTATTAGTTTAGCTTTAAAATAAGTTCTTCATTTTTATCTTAAGATACTTTTAATTCACTTTAGAGTTCTTAAATCATTATATTTTGTTAATTAACTTCTTCTTAAATCAACAAGTAATCTTCATCGCTTTATGTTATTTTTTATTCCTAGCTCATAATTTATGTCTAGAATTTGGAAATCTTTTCCATTAATTCTTTTTAAAGTTATTCATTTTCTTTTTATAATTTGTTCACTGTTTCTTATAAGTTGCTACTTGTTTTAGAGCTTTCTTCAGTTTATTGATCAAGTGTTTTCTTAATTTATTAAACTTCTAGCTTTAAATTTTCAATCTAGCTTAAACTATCTTCCAATTATACTTATTTTTCACTATTTTTTTATTATAAATCCTAAGCAATCAAATCAGTTTCACTTTCCTTCTTTTTATAAAGAGTAATTTCTTATTCTAATTATTAGTTAGACAATTATAACTTTTAAATTAATTCTTAACTCTCCTTTTCACTCAATTAAATTTTATTTTATTTATCTTACAATTAAGCTTCTAGCTTAGCATTCATAGATACTACGTTTTCAAGCTACTGCTTTAAATTTAAATAATCTTATTCATTTTATTAAATTGCTTAGTTTGCTTCACTAATTTTTTACTAATCTAAAGATATGATACTCTCCTTTTCTTAAATTTATGAATGAAGCAATTCTATTAATTGCTATTGTTGCTATATTTCTTGCTCTTATTGCTCTATCTATTCATTCATTTCTTTGACTTGTCTTTCTAAATTTTCTTTCTCTTACTATTCATAGATATATTCAGAATTTTAACCAGCAAGCCTTACATTTTTTTCTAATAACTACTTAACTTAGTTTTGTAAATCTAATATTTATGTACTGAATTCATTTTTTAACGATTCTTATTGTTGCTAAGAAGAATAATTGATTTAACTTATCTATTATTAATGAACAATTTTTAGTTCTTCCTAAGTTTGATAGATCTTATTTTTTTCTAATTGCAATTACTTGATTTAATCTTCAAGATCTTCAATTTAAGAATCTTTTTCTTTGAGAGAAATTTATTATGATGATAAATTTAAGTTCATCTCTTGATGACTTTCATTTTACTTTGAAACATTTTCGCATTTTAATTTTTACTGAGCAATTTCTTCATTTAATTAAATTATTTGTGCCTTTAAAATAGCATTCTCATATTAATACTACTTTTGAATGTGCTATGTGGTTACATTTTCTATTTGCTTTATTTAGACATCCTTCTCTGATATTTATTAATTAAGTAACTATGTATTATTTTTTAATTATTAAATCTCTTTTTGAAGACTTTCATTTTCTTGGCTAAATTATTTCTTACTTTCTTATAATTCTTTTTGGACTTGCTTGATTTCAATCTCATATTAAAGAACTTATTCTTGCAACATTTTTCTCAGTTTGGATTACTCTTCCTCATCATGAATATAAGACATTGATATGCTTAGCTAGCTCCTACTTTTTAGATCTTCAATTTCTCTTTTCATCTGCACTTCCTTTTCTCCTTTCTGAAGATTCTCAGTTAGTAATTTTTGGTTTACTCTCAAAATTCTTTCATTCTAATCTTAAAGATCATGCAATTTTATAGCTTCATTCTTTGATACTATTTAATTGCCTTCAATTGGTGGGAGACTATTTCTTTATACTTTAGAAAGAGCAACTATTTACTCAGAAAGAATACGGTTTTCTTCTTATAATTATTCAATTTTGTCATTATGAGCTAACTAAACTGAGCTCCTATCAGTCATCATACTTTAATACATACTGCGATTTCTTAATTCATCTACTTCTTATTACAATTATTAATTTTGTTATTATAAACTAAGAACTTATTCTGATAATCTTTGGTTAGTTTAAAGAACCTAATCAAATTATTATTTATTTTAATTAACAAGCTTTTCCTTAGATTCCAAATTCATTCTTTAAGCCTGTAATAACTATAAATCTGCTTATTCTTTTTCTAATTCTTCAATTCTATCTTGCTACTTTTTGAGCAGTTCCTCTAACTTTTTAACCTATTCAGAGAACAATTATTTTTATTTAGTAAACTATTATTAGTTTTGTAATGTTGCTTGATTTTGTTAACTCTATTATTTCAAAGCAGACTCATAATGTTCTTTCATTTCCTTCATCTACTACATTAAAGCTTCATTCAATTCAGTCTATTTTTCTAACTTAGACTTAAGTAGGTCAGCATCTCCGTTTCTATCAAAAGTATGCTGTTAATAATTAAAATTTTTAATTTAAACTTAATAACAAAAAATAGAAATTACTGATATATCTAATCTCGAATGTGACATATTTCTAAGCATTTCTACTTCATCCATTAGTTTTTTATTGATATCTGAGAGAGAAGTCATTTCTTCAATAAGCTTTTTGTTTGTTTCCATAACAGATATTAATTAATCAGATTTTGAAGGGGAAGAACCACCGTTTATCTAATGAAGGATATTAGACATTGATTCATTTTAATGCTATTCAATGATCTTTTCATAATTTTCTTTTAAACTCTTCATCTAATCAGTTAACAACTGATTTAGCTAAGTTTGTTAATCAAGTTTTCTTCTTAATGTTTAAGCCTCATTTGCTTTTTCGTACACATTCTAATTAATTTTGTCATGATTATTATTATTCGATAAAAAAAATGATTGTATAATTTACACTAATATCTAGCTAGGACTATGATTAATTTCTTTATGAATCTAACTCCTCTTACAACTTTTTGTTCATTTGAGCTAACTGTACATTTTCTTCAATTATTTTTTAGTTAGTAGCAAGCAAAGATGCTAATGAATTCTTTTGCTAAATTGATTAAGGATTCAAGATGCTTGACATAGATTAATTGTGTAAATCTATAACTTATTCATGATTTTCTTGCATCTCTTTCATTTATTTATTTAAAATTTAATTTATTTTAGTTTATTTTTCTAATTTTTTCTGAAGATCTTCTATTTCATTGCCTCTATCATAAGCATTCTTTAAAATTTTCAAATATTATAATTTTCAATGATTTATTTTAAAAATGAAAAAATTCTTACGCTGAAGTCAATTTTAGAATAAGAAGAGTTTTTCAAAATGTCTAATTCATCCATTAATTTTCTATTTTTTTAACTCAATTCTGAGTTTTCTTAGATTAATTTCTTGTTTGATTACAAGAGAGAATCTAATTCAGCTTGGTGTTACTTAACGTTAAACTTGTTCTGTAATTCTTTTTATAAAGACTCCACTTTTGCTTTAAGATATGCATTTTCAGATTTTAATGATTCTGTGTCTTCAAGTATGCTTAATCCTACTAAATTTTCTTTTTCTTTAATAAAATAAATCTAAAATAAATAAACAAATAAATATAATTTTCTTACTTTGTCTATTTATACCTTAAAGTTAATCAATTTACTACTTTAAATTAAAAATTTCCTTTTCTTTTGATTCTTAATACAATCTAAAAGTCTATTGACCATGAGAAGCAGGAAGTATAAGGTCGTCTTCTAAAATAGAAGATTGGTTTAAGAATGACATATCCATATTACCTTAATTCATATTTAAGTCTTTTTCATTTCTTAAATTTTAAAGTTATTTTTATAGGTGATTGATAGTAATGTCTTTTTAAATAATTTGATTTTATAGATTTTCATTTGAGGCTGAGTCGAATTAAGTTATCAAAGTTTTTCTTGCAGAATCAGCTTGCAAGATTTTTTTAAGTTAAATTTTAGTCATCTCTAATTCTGTCTTCAAATCATTAATAATTTACTATTAATTAAAATTATCTGAATTCTTTTCAGCACTGTGATAATTTGAATTAGGATTTTCAAAACCACCCATTTTAAATTAACTAACTGGAGATTAAAACTATGAATTGATTTGAATAGGTTTTTTTGTATTCTAAAGAGTATTTTATCTTGAAGCAGTATTTTAAGAGCCTTTACTATCATAATTGATTCTGGAAACCTAAATCTGCAAATTCGAATTCTCTTTCTTTAAATTCTCAATTTCTCTTATCAAGCTATCATTTTATTTTTTTAATTATTCAACTTCTAAGATAGAATTAGACCCATACTGCTTGCTTCCAAACATCTGCTATTGTGTTTATGACAAAAGTGGTAATGGAACATTATTTTATGAAGCTATTCCTTTTATTTTTTTAGAACCTATCATTCTCGATTGCATATCTGATTTTTAACTAAGGATTTATGAAGTAGCTCCTTATGTTTAAAACCCTTACTTTAAAAGAGCAATTTCCTCCTACAACTTAGTAGTTAGAATTTTTTCTTCTTTATATTTTTATTCGTATATTCTAAATTCACTGAAACTTTCATTGAGTTTCTACTCTCTTAATTAAGCCTCTAATTACTTTATCTATCTTCTCAAATCCTAAATCTACTCTGATCCATTTTCTTGTAAAGAAATGTTACTCGAATTTAAATCTAAATTTTCTTTATTTATAAAAATTAATAATCAAATAAAAAAGAAAAAATTATTTTTACTAATTTAATTTGTTGCACGTAAAATTTATGAACGAGCTTCTTCAGGTACTACCATAGTCTATTTCATCATGTTATTTTCAAATTCTAAGTTTTTAATTCTATTTTAAAGAGATTCTTTATCAGTTGTCAGTGCTTTTAACTTTCTTTTCAAATCATTGTCTTCTTTAATTTAATATACAACCTGTAAGCTCTAATCCAATACCATAGATTAATTAATATTTCTATTGAAATTATCCTCCTAAGAATCTTTAATTTATTCAATCATCTTTGTATAAATTTCAATTGTTGACTTGATTTCTTCTTCTAATTTGCTATTTTCTTCAATCTAATACTCTTTATCTTGTTAAAGAGCTTTATTCGTTTTAACCAAATTATCTAACTCCTTCCTAATTGTCTCCATAAGTAAAAAAACATCTGTTTAAGAAATAGTCTACTAATTTTTATCATTCCATACCTCCAATGAATTTTCTAAATTTTTTAAAATCTTAAAAAATAAATTAATCGTTGAAGCAATATTGAATGCTTGATATTTCTATAAATATCTTTACTTAAAAAATAAGCATTACAAATTTTCACAAAATGTTTTAAGTAATTATTTATTGTTAAAACATATACTAAATAATATATTCTAAAAGATAATTTACCCTATTGTCGATTAGATAATTTTTTGTTGAAAAAGCTTTATGACATAAATACAAAAGATCACGCTGAGTTCTTGAATCCATCTAAATTGCTATTGCAATGCTTTCGTTAGAAGCATAGGTTGCTGAAGATGAAACAGGAAGTGCATTATTCCTGTGCAAAAACGAGTAAATTTATTCAGTAACATCACTATTTTCAGAGTTAAAAGACATCATAATTTTAGTAATATCTAAATAATTCATTTCAATAGATGGGAAATCATGAGAATATCTAAATTTAATTGATTAATCATTGATTGCCAATCTCATAAATTCCATATTTAGGAACATGTCCATTTTCACGCATCTCTTTTATTTGCCTACTTACTCATTTATTAAAAGTTATGTAGAAAATTTGCTACCGCCTGTACCTAATAGACTTTATAATTATATTTTAACACTAGGATCTAATTCTATATTTCCATATGTAATAGAAGCAATACCAGAAAATTCGTCTTCTTAAGGATAAACTTCACATTTTATTTTAGAAAATAAATCCTATCCACTACATTAGTAAGTATTAGATGTTATTCCTTACATTAAATATTATCTGCTTTCTCCAATAATTCTAAACCATTTAAATTTAGCTGGAATAGCTATTGATTTATCTTTGCTAGAGTAAATATTAACACCTATATTGCAATTTTGGTAGGGATTCTGCTAATCACCTCTAATCTGTACATCAACAAAATAATTGTACTTTCCTTCTATGACTAATTTAGGTCCATCCTTGCTAATTGTTGAATTTCCCAAAGATGAAACTTAGGAGGAATTCATAGTTGAGGTGCTTAAATAATTCTTAATGGATTACCTCATAATAAATAAATATCTTTTAAAAATTTACTTTTTTTAAATTATAAATTTATATTAATGAAATCTGCTTTGGTTATTATTTTTAAAATTTTTAATTAAAATCTTTCAAAAAATTTTAAATTCCCACTCTATATTTAGAATATTATACTTTCTATAATTTTTACATTGACATATACTAATTACAAAGTGTTTTTTCTTCACAAAGCAACCGTTTCTATCAGTAACTGTTTAAAATTTATAAATACCTATATCCTTCAGTTTTAAGATACAGATGAGGTTAATTAAAGATAAAATATTTTTAAAATTTTTAATTTTTTTAAAAAGTATTTTAATAATCTTTTTTTAAAAATGTTTATTAGTTGAGATGAATTTTAAAAATTTGTTAAATAATTGAAGCAAGTAAGCATAGCATTTCTCTCATAATCTTCAAAATTTATAAATAATT
>JH720366.1:0-33096 GCA_000231825.2 Tetrahymena elliotti 4EA
ATAAAAAATTTGATTGAATTTCTTAAATGTTATTAATTCCTAATTTTTTTGCAATCAATCCTTAATATTATTACACTAATTTATTTGAATGGAGTATTTATCTAACTCTCTCTTTTCTACTTTACATAATTTCTCTTTATTTTTAAGAAAAATTTATTTTTATTTCTTTAATTTTATCTATGATAATTAATTATTTTTTTTATTAAAAAAAAAAAGATATTACATTTATTTTATAAAATATTTTTTTCGCTTTTCAAAATAAATTAGAATAAATAAAAATTAATTAAGCAATCAAAACAAAAATGAAATTTGTTAAGAAAATAGAAATTAGAAGACTATGAGAAAAAAATATTGAAGAAAAAAAGAATAAAAATATAGAAAAAAGATTTAAAATAATCATTACTTAGACAAAAAAAAAGAAAAGAAAAAAGCAAGCACATATATTTATATAAGATATATTAAAAGTTAAGGTTAAGTTTTTCACCTAACTTCAACTTCATTAATAGCTGGTTTATTAGTGTTTGCCTAATACATTCTTTCTTATTTTTCTACTATTACACCTTAGAAGAAGGTTTCATACTAATTTATATGTTAGCATGTTTATCTTGCATTATATTTATATAAAACTTATTTTGGTTATTAAATGAATTAAGTGGTCTAAACTTAAAAGGTTCTATATTTTTTATTTTATTCATTATTTTGCTCATCTAATTTTTTTATGTCAAAATGTTCTTCAAACTTTTCTCTATATTGATTTTTAAGTATATTTAACATGTATAAGCAAGTTAATTATTCTCTATAGTCAATTCCTTTTCTATTTAAGTATAAGAAAACTAAAGTGAGGATTAAAGATAAAATGTAGTAGACTATAATAGCAGGGTGACAGAAAACAAAGATAAGAGCAAAAGAAACTAATATCATGCAAGCAAAAAATGCTATAACAAACAGTATTCCTATGATTGGGAAAATAACCAGAAGATACTTTCCTGAGTCATCAGTTTATTCTGTTTTTGATGATCCATCTGTATAATAAGTAGTCACTAAATAGGTGTTAACTGGTGAACTTAATATTGCAAGACCACAAAAAGCCATAGCGAGAATTGCAGAAGCAGGAAGTACTATCATTATCAAAAAGGGATAATACATTAATTTATCAAAAGTTTCAGCTTTACAACACTCTAACAAGACAACAAAGCAACAGAAGCTAAATAGAGAAAAAACTATCCCAGCAGCATAAGTTGCGACAGCATTAAAAACGTAGATTCCGTATCTCAAATTAGCACATTCTTCATAAACAATAGCTGTTAATGGAGATAAAGAGATAACAAAGACATAATCAAAGAATATATTGATGTAATCAATGTAAGAGATATCAAATTTCTAAGAGTTAGAAATATATTTTTGATTATAAAGAGTCTTAAATTAAGATGCGCTTTTCTTAATGTAGAATATCTTGTACAGCATTATAAAGGATGCACACAAATAAACCCAAGCATCAGCTTTATTGATTATACTAAGAACATTACTATTTTGAACTTCTGTGCAATGATAATTGGATTTAGATTTAGGTTCTGAAGTAGCTCTAAAGTATTTAGTATTTCCTTCTTCTACTAATACATAAGTTGGTCTAACGGTATAAAATCCAAGAGATACAATTAAGTAGAGCATGAACATAATTTGTAATAAAACCTTTAATCCAAAAAAGAAGAGATAGGTATTTGATATTTCATTTGGCTTTATAGTTTCTGTAATTACATGAATTAAGGTATTTACTAAATTTTCTTATTCTCTTTACTCAGCTATTGCTCTATTTTATGCTTCAGTTAGAAGAGAAGCAGGAGGAATAACAGGAATATTGATTACAGTAGTTGTTCTTTGTACCATTGGAATCATACTTTCTGTTGGTAAACTCATTTAATTTAAAAGTTAGTTATCATTAGAACACTAAGCATTCTAAAGAGAAGGAATTGTATAGATTTAAGAGCCAGATATCTATTATTACATGCCAGATTTTTACACTACAGTAATTAACTTTTACTCATACTATCCAGTTTGAGGGTTAAAGACTTATCCAATATATTGTTAGCTTATTTAACTCATCTTCCTATCTTAATATTATTTAGATTTTTTTCTAATTTTTGTTTCTGAATAAAGTTTATTATGATTTCAAATCATTAAAGATTGCTTATAAATATATTTTGTACAGCTCTAATATTTTTTATTCTTCCAATGTATCTTAATTTTTCTGAATATTATTTGAAAATTTATTCCCTTCAATTATTTAAATTATCTTCTGAAAAAAAGTAAACTATATTTTCCTTAGCTTATAGTGATAGACTCACTTCTATAAAAAGCATCAAAAATTATTAATTTAGTTCCCCCAAAGTTTCAAAGTTAGAGAGGAAAATCAAAATCTTAACCAACTACCTACTATAATTACACTCACAAATTTTCCAAATTAAAATCAAGAAAAAATATTTTTAATACATAAGCTTTATAATTTCGCTTCCTCTTAGAGTTTCTTTCATGAAATTTGAGAATAATGATAAATAAATAAATAATATTTTGAATATTAAATGGTATTATTTCAAATATTTTTTTGAGATTTTACTCAATTTTATCTCCTCTATTTGTCAAAATATTAATATTAAATTTAGAAGGATTTGAAGTTTATTCGCTCATTAGATTTAAATGATTAAAATAATATTCATTTTATACAATATAAATTAGAATAATAGAAATATTTTTTTCCCCATTTAATCTGATAGTTTCTTCGATTCTATTCTTCAAAAATTAATTTTACTATTAAAATTTGTATTTCATTTTATCTTCATAAATCTCCATATTTAAACTTCTTTTTTATGAAGTTAAGCTAATTGTTAATTTTCAAAAAAGCATAATCTTATTCAAATCAAAGTTTCTAAATTTTAAGAAAGAGGTATTATCTTAATAATAAACTCATATCTAAAATTAATTTTTGTAAAATTAAATGAAGTAAGCAGTAAATTAATATGGTAAAAGTAAATTAAAAAAACCCAAAAGAATCATTAAATGAAAGGATAATATCAAAGAAATTTATGTTTATCTTATTTGTAATATTAGTAAGGTACTTTAAATATTTAAAAAAAAAAATTTAAATGTTAAGAATATAAAGATAAAGCGTCATATATCAGCAGAAATAATCAGAATATTACAAATTAATTTCTCTTTTTTAATAAAAGAATATCTATTTCAAAGTAAAAAGCGTAAGATGAGTTAGTTCTGCCACAGAGAAAAGAACAAAGATTCTTTTAAACATTAAAAATAAGAGTGAAGTAATCATTTTAATGATACTATTTATAATAATACCTTTAAATTTAAATGCATAACAATTAAAAAAACTCAATCAAACATTTAATCAATAAGAGGAAAACGAATGAAGTTAATATATTTGTGGAAACAATATTTTTGATTAAATTAAAATATATCCACAACGATAAAAAATTTTCTTATTCAAACAAAAGCAAATATTTTTATAATTTCACTTTCTTTAGATTTGAGTTTTGAGTAAAAACAAATATCCTTAATTACATTAAGTTTAAGATATACAAATAGTATGACTTGAAAATAATGTAAACAAATAACAAAATACCTTAGTGATATTTTAAATATTAAGAAGAAAAGTATCTATTAAAAGAATTTTTTTAGCTTTAGATTCTAAAATTTAGATTTTTTGGTATATTTTTAATATTCTTTGTCTTTTTATATTATTTTTGAGAAAACAAAAAAAATATTAGTAAAATGGTATGAATAAAAATTTTTTTAGAAAGAAATAAATTTTAAATAATTCCTATCTATTTTATACTCATCTTAAATTTGGTTAGTTAAAAAAAATTTCAAATTTTAGTTTTAATAAAAAAATGCTTCAATAAATTCTTCTGTACATGAAAGAAGAGTTAAGGAAAACTTAATTTACCAAAAAATCAAAATAATAAATAAAATATGATATTATTTGAAGAAGAAATACAAGTAAAAAATTAAATTTAATTCAGAAGAATTAGAAAAATTTTAATATTACATCATTTGAAAACATTTAAAAAGCAAAGCCTTATCACAATCGATAAAAATAATCTAATCAAAAAATGAATTGAATTACTTATATTTATTTAAATAGTAAAAAATATCATTAACTTAAAAATTAAATAAATTTTTAAAATAACTACATAGCATAGAATAGTTGCAATATAAAATTTAAAATCTCCTTAAACAGTCATCAAAATAGATAAATAAGTTTAATTGGTTTACTTTTTATAAAAGATAGAAATAAATTAAATTTTAATAAGCTTTTTTTATGCTTTACACTTTATTTTTAATTCATTGAAAAGATTTTTAGATTAAAATTATTTTTAATTATAGAATATCAATAAAAACTGGTAGTGTTTAAAATTTCACTAAATAATTCTTCTAAAAAATAATTTTAAAAAAATGTTATGTTATTAACATATTTTTCTAATTTTTGATAAGATTTGCTAAACTATATTTGGGTTAGCTTTGAAAATTATTAAGATTTTTTTTATAAAATAAATCGTGTTTTTCTTTATAGTAACAATCAAATTATTATCATCCTTTTCTTTTTAAATTAAAATAGTGCACTAGCTTAAAAATTTTTAAAGTTTCTAGAGTCATTAGGCTTTATAGAAATGTTACAATCAATTATTTTTTGGAAATTTTAACTTTATAATAATTAATGAATCAGCACAAAATAATTCAATTTACTGTCTTTTTACAAATTCAATATTAAAAATTAACAATTAATACTTCTAATTATTATATTTTGTAAAAAAAAATCACTAAAACTGAAATATGAAATTAAAATAAATAGCTTAAATAAAAAAGAGAAAAGAATAAATGGGGTTTCTTAAACCTATTTTCATTTTGCTAAATTTATTGAAGCTTTCGCTTTTGTAAATATGCCCTTTTGATTCCAACTTAGGGTACTCCAATACAAATTGCTAAGGTACAACATCTGAAAATGTAGTTGTAGGAGGTCAATAATTCTACTTTAAGGATTAAGATCAGTTTGCTAATCTAATGGTAAATTATGGAAGTTCTGGGTTATTCGGAGTATGGAATTTAACTGATGCAAGTTTACTTTACTCTACTACTTTTTACAAAGATAAAAATATTGAATTTCATTCTATTTTTGTAGATAAGCTAGTAAATGTCAGAGATAATAGCATACCTCAAACATTTATATACACTCTTGATATTAATTTAAATATCTATTAACAAAGTCTCTATTAGAATTAGGGTAAGCTTATACTAAAGGGGAAAGAGGATTTAACAAGCTTTCCCTTATCAATCAAAGTTTGTTATAACATAAAAAAAAATATTCTCTTCTATCCTCTTAAAAACCATGTAAATTTACTATTTGGATTTATAAATAACTTAACAAAATCATATTTATTCTTATTATTTATTTTAAAGTATTTTTTTAGTAATCCAAAAATAATACATTCATAATAACATATTAATTTAAATATTAAAAAAATGTTTATGAATTATAAAATTTTTATTTTATTTCAATCAAAAAAATAATTTTAATTTTAATTTAAATAGGTATTCATGAGAAAACAGAATTAAGAATTTCAAATAGAGATTGATTCTGAAGGAATTTAATGTGAAAGCGATTTTAATTAAGAATACATCTATATTCTTTCTCTTTAAAACTAAATTTACTTAATTAATCAGAATTCTTTTTAAATAGAAAAGAAATTTTCTTTCAATCAAGGACAAATCAGTTTTATGAAGTTTAATTAAAATTTGGGATTAACTTTGTTAGGTTAAAATAAAAGCAGTTTCTTTGTATATTAATTGAATTATTATTTAAACAGTTCTAATATACTATTTTGTTCTAAAAACTCTATTAATGACTATGGATTTTAAAATAATGGTACTTTAATAGTTTGTGGATACAATTCATTAATATATTTTGGAGGCCACTCTGTTAATCCATCAACTCAAGGGATAGATACTATTGATTACGACTTTGCAAATATTTAACCTGACCTTAATTTAAGTAAGCTAAATTATACCAATTTGATTATTGGAGATGATTATACAGTATTCTATGGAAGCTAATCTATTATAACAGTTGTTTTGAATAGAAATCTAGAAGTCAAGCTTAATAAATATTTAGGCTCATCGTATGATTTTCTCATTTTATTTATCAAAAATGATTAATAATTTAGAAAATAATTTTTTTAATTCTATTCAGATTACTTGTTGGATTAACGCCTAATGCAGTTATTGAAGGTTCTCTTCTTAAAACTTTATCTTCAAGTGGTCTTCTATTTTTAGAGATGGAAAGTGGATAAATAAAAATACATACAAGTTGCTTTAGAACTGTAGCTGTCTATGAAGAAAAAATAGTTGGTTTGTATTTTGATGATGAATTACTTAGAATATATGCATTAGAAAATTAAGGAAAATTAGGATATTTCAGTTATCCTAAAGGAGAATACCTAACTCAATATTATAATCTTTCTTAAAATAGTGCAAGCACTTTTAATAAAGTAATTAGAAAATAAGTATTTATTAAATAGAGGATGAAAATCAAATTTTGAATTACTTAAAAGTTTTTTTTTAATTTCCTTTTCCTCTTGTTTCATATTTCTAATAAAAAACTAAATTCTTAATTAATTTATTAAAACTAGTAAGCAAATTAAATATACATTTGGGGAGTCTCAGGTCCTTCAAATTTTGTAATAGTAACTTCTTATCTTGAAGGAATTTTTTTAAGTAAACTTGAATTTGATGAAAGCTTTGTTGTAAGCAACGTCTATTATGATAATAATTTAGAAATTATTTTAGTAATAGATTAGACTTAAAAAGTTTTTGCATTTAGCTCTAAAAAATTCTCTTTTCTATACCAACAAGCAATTCAAAATAATTAAATTTCAATACTCTAAAGCTAAATAGGAGTAGTTATTGTTTATCAATCATATATTTAGATCCTTACTAAAGGACTAATTGTAGATCAAATTTCAGTAAACAGCTTGAATGTAGGTTAATTTATTTTTAATTAAACTTTTTTTGATTCATCTTCAAGCTCTCTAATTATGGCTAAAACAGATAAAACTATCTAAGTAATCGTTTTTTTTATTGTTAGTTTTTAATCTAAGGTTTAAATTTAAGTATGAATCATTAATATTTTTTAATTTAACAAGGTATTGTAGATAAAAAGTGATATAAGTATTGGAAAATAAGTCTTATCGACAACATTATAGCAAAATTAATTTACTTCAAATGTATGCTTTAGTGATAATTATTTGATTATTTTAATGAATTTTTCAAACTAAATTGTTATCATTGATAAATAAACAATGTAAGAATATATTATTAATAATTTAACTATTACACCAAACTAGTGCTTAATTTTATTGAATCAAGAACGTCTTCTAGTTATTTCTTAAACCAGTGAGCTCTTGTTTGTAAATATATAATTATAAGCAATTCTAAAAAATGATATTTTAGATAAGCTGAGCAATGTTACTTAAATTAAAGTTGATGAAAAAGAAAATTTGTTGATAATATTGCTTTCAAATTCTAAAATTATAAGCTATGATTACATTCATCTTCAATAAGTAAATTATTCTTTCTCATTTTAATTCTTATAGTTTAATAAAAAAGGTTTGTGACTGGACAGCAATCAATGCTGTAACTGAATCTACATTCTAAATAAATACTGCTTATAAAATGATTGTTTATGGATCAGGTCTTTAAATATACTTTACTGATTATTCATAAAAAAAATTAATAGAGGAAATTAAATTACAAGAAGGAGCATAAGGAGGAGTAATTGATCTCTAAACAAATAGCTTTTTTGTATTTACAAACAAAATTTACTAATTTGATCTTGTAACAAATAACTTAATCAATGAATCTTCGTTTAGTGTAAGAGTTATTTTATTTAATTGTTAATAACCTAAAGAAAAATATAATTAAAAGCACAGCGATATCATTACATAACTAAATATAGTCTATGAATGGAATATAATAATAACATCATCTTATGATAATACTTTAGTTATTTGGAGCTATCCTGAATTATCATTGCTTCAGATACTCTATCATGATTCTGAAGATTGTGTTAAGGTTAATAACTTTGAAGTTGAATTAGAAAGAAATAGAGTATTCTCTGGTTGTATGTTTGGAAGTGTTTACATTTGGAAGAAGAACATCTAAAAGAACACTTTTTATCTTGGAAATAATTTAAAATACATTTTAACAAATTGGAATGTCACATCTATTACAGTTGACCACTAAAATGACTATCTATTCTTGATAGGAGTAATTTAGATTCTATTTTGAAAAAGATATTTATTATTCAATGATGAATAAATACAATTAGTTTTCAAGTATTTACTTAATCTTTCATTTTAATAATTATCATTTCAAATCAATTTATATTACTAATATTTTAACCATTTTATTTAAAAATAGTGGTATTGGTATCCATTAATCATTTAACTAAGTACAGTTGAGTAATCTATTAATGTAATCGCCCAATTAAAAGGTATTAATGGAGTATATGACAAGCTTAATTAATGTTTAATACTTTCTGATCATGATGGTAATGTATGGAATTACAATATTACTTCAAGGAGTTTTATTTTTTCCAAACAAACTGCAGTTCACTAAGTAATATTTAAATTACATAAATCAAATGAATCAATGGATTATTTATTTATTTATTTTTAGGGATGGGTGAGGTAATTAGTGATAGATCCATAAAATTAAATGTTTGGAAGTATGAGTGATGATTGCACAATCTAAATATGGCCATATAACTCTTAAAATAGCTAAATACCGTAGTTTTTATATAAAAATACAGCTAAAATAGTTGCAGGAAAATTAGATTTAGTAAATTTTCATCCTTTTTAATAAATTGTATCAAATAAATTTTTATTTTTAGGATAACTAGATATTAATTGTTTCTGATGCTAATCATCGAATTCTTTTACTTAAATACCCCTTATTATATTTGCTTAAAACATTTGACTCACATACAGCTTTGATAAACTCCTTTACAATTAACTAAAATCAATTTAAAGTAAATTTAATTTTAAATCCTTCATTTTAATAATTATCTTGTTTTAAATAATAGATCTTATCTTTTTCTAATGATAGATCAATAAAGCTTTGGGAGTATGAATTTGGGATTGAAGAAAAATACTTTCAGATTGTGCATAGGTCTACCTCTATCATGAGCTATGCATATGATGAAATTGATAATTCAATTTATTATGTTAGGTCTGAAGGAAATGTTTAGAAATGGTCAATCATGAGTGAATAGACATAAAATGGATTTAATCTATAGCATAATGATAGATTCAATAGCACCATATTTTTAGTTAACAACGATGTTTTTATTTTAGCTACCACAAAGTCATTAAAAGTAGTAAATAAAAATACTTTATAAGTTATACAAAGTATATAAGTTGAATGTTCTCATAGTATTCACCAAGAAAATATAGTTATTTGTGGTTATAATAATTAACTTATTGCTTTTTAACTATCTCAACCAATAAATAATAATAATAATCAATATTAATTAAACCAATTATATAAGAAGTCTCTGAATGAACCACTGTATAAATTATAGGATGGAATATAATCATCAACTGAATTATTATTTATCCTAGTTAATCAAGAGATTTCTTTTTTTGAAAATACAACTGGAGTAGTTACCAGGTAATTTCCTCAAATACACACATAATGTATTTTAAAATTTGTTGTAATTAGTGAGGAAATAGCATTTAGTTATTCTTATGATGGCTAATTAGTGTAATACCAATTACAAAAATATTAAGTTTCAGTTTTGAGAAAAATTTAGTTTGATTATCCTATTCTTTAAGTTGTTATCAATGATGATTATATTTTAGTTAATCTAAAAATGTACAACTTTTGCTTAATTTATAAAAATGATAATAAATAAGTATTTACTCAGCTATCCCAAATTTAAACTGCTTCTCGTTGGTAAATAAACCAATAAATTATTCTTTCTAAAGAAAGTCAAACTATTCTCATCAGTTCTGATTTTTATTATATTTCTTATGATTATTAGTCATTTAAATAACAATATTTTTATCAAAGTAATACTTTGGCTGAAAATAATTTTATGCATAGAAAAGTAAAATTGATTTAAAAAAATCAATTCTTCATACAATAAGGTTAATCTTTTATGGTTCTTGGTTCAAGTGATGATTCCTAGCAAAAAATGAAAGTAGTATAAAAAATTTTAAACAGAAATTCATTTTATCAAAATATTTTCATAAAAGTGAATTAAGTTAAAGGTTAAAATGTAGTGACTGCTCTTTCATTTAATCTCTATGGATTTAATTATCTAATGACTGATACCATAGGATAGATGTCATGCTAACAAAATTTATAAAATGCTAATTTCTTTGACATTTACAAGAGAGTTCGCGATTATCTGAACTTGAAAAACAATTTATTTATTGATAATTAGTAGGAGATATCTCATTTGTTTGATTTAGATATGAGTAAACCTTTTACTTTTTATGGATTTCCTTAAATAACCTCAAGCACATAAATGTTAATTCAATTAAAATTGCATGGAACTAATTAAAATGAATTAATCTAAAGTCACTTCTACCTAAATTAATTATTATAATCCTAAAACCTAATAAGCATATAATTTGATAACTTAATAATTAAACTTAAAGATGAAGATGATGGAAATTAATAACTGTATCTACAAGACTCTACATTACAGCAGTTAGAATTTATATCAAGTTAAATCAATTTTAGTATCTAGCCTTTTAACTTGGCTAATTTACAGTTATTCCATTTAAAAAATGTGACCATTAATTAGCAAATAATTTACTTCAATCAATATCCATTTATTGTTAGAGATACTGAATAAATAATCATTGAGGATTCTAATGTTGATAATAACTTTATCAATGCACCTTCATTTTTAATATTTAATAACTCTATTAATTATAATAAACCTTCCAAGCTAATTTTTAGAAGAAACTAGTTATCAAATAACACATTTAGCAGAAGTACAATCTTGTAATGCCAATACATAACTAGTATTATTTTATAAGATAATTAAATTGCAGACAATAATAGTGAAGGAAATTCATTTCTTATATAATCATTCATTTCTAATTCGATAACAATTAAAGGAATCTATTTTAGTAACAATTTAAATATGGCTATTGTTAATAATCAAATACTTTTCAAATTTTAATAAAATTCTTTAATGTTTATTGTTGAAGTCGAGAATAATTATTTGGAAGTATCTTCAACAATAATTACGGATAATAAATATTTAGATCCTGATAGTTACATGATCTTTTCTAATTCATCTTAAATTTTATTTTAAGACATTTAAATTAATAAATAGGTTAGTTCTTCTAATGTAAGCCTAATAACTTTATTATGTTAGTAGATTTTATTGAACAAAATAACTTTTTAAGAAACTGAATCATAAAATAAACCTCCATTTTCAATCATTTAAAGTCAAATCTAAATTACAAAATCTTATTTTAACTCAAGTAATCTTTATGAGACATAATTTGGTGGAGGAGTTTTCTACTTCACATCTTCTAAAATTAGTATAACAAGCAGTACATTTTCTAAAAACTCAGCTTAAAGTAATTTTTTATTTTTGGTAATAAAAACAATAATTTTTATTTTTAATAAAGATGGAGGATCTCTATATTTGATTGATGAATGTGATGGCTTAATTTTTAATTCTACTTTTATTAATAATCATGCTAGAGAAAATGGTGGTGTATTATTACTAAATAATTCTAATGTAGAGATAAAAAGTAGTACTTTTTAATTAAATACAGCTTTAATAGGAGGAGTAGTTAGATACTTAACATTTTAACCCAAGTTTTTGTAAAAAAAAAATGGCATTTAAACTCTAGATTCATGTGGTACCATTTATGATAATGTTTGCAATGAAAATTTAGGTAAATTTTATGGAAATAACTTTGGTTCATTTCCTTAAATTATCAAGATAAATAACTAGACAGTATAAAATAATGGAGAATATACATTTCATAATGTATAAAGTGGAACTTAAAGCCAAATTTTGATAATTGAATTGTTTGATGAAGAGCATACTCTGGTAAAATTTAAAGTTACTGACAATTTATCACCTAGCATAATTAAAGAGTTTTAATACTATTAAATTGGTTTATACGAGTTAAACTAAATTTAGTAATAGCAGGATACTACAAAAAGAAATTTGAAATTAGATGGTACTACATTAAAATAGTTTTAAACTGACTCGTTTCTTCTAAACTAATACTCAGTATCAGGTACTAAATTTTTTCACCATATCATATTTATGAATTTTAAAAACCTCATTTATTTTATCTGATAGTAATTTTTTTATCTTTTTTAAGCAAATTTTATTCTCATTTGTTTTTATTTATTTTTAAAAAAAATAAACACAAAATAGTTAAGTATTTGAACTTTCATTTTTTTCTTCAAATACCTTTAGTTTATACTTCTTCATTTTATTTTTTTATGCAATAAATAAATTTATAAATGATTAAATTAGGGCAACTAGGATAAAAAGGACAAGCTGTTTTGTATATTTATGGCTTTTAGCTTTTATCTAATACAACTTTTAGATTTATAGATTCTTTAACTTTATATATAAATTACATATTTAGAGAGTGTTAGGTTGGTGAAATTATTTAACCTGCTTGTACCTAATGCTCTATTGTAAATTGTTAGACATGTTAAAATGGAACTTATTCTATAGTTGATCCAAAATAATCTTCAAATAATTTGCAATGTAAACCTTGTAATTATGAATCTAGTAATTTTTGTGAAGGAAGTAATATTTCAATAAAGAAAGGATTCTGGAGGCTTAACAAATTTGATGATAACATTTTAGAATGCACTAAAACAAAAAACATATGTAATGGATAAGAAGAAACAAATTATTGCTCTGAAGGGTAATTTTAATTGAAATTAAATATAATCATTAAATTCATAATTATTAATAATAATGTTAATAGCTATATTGGACCTTTGTGCTAAACATGTGATTATTTAGGAGAGTTTTGGAATAGCTCATATGCTATGAATGATTTAGGAAATAAATGTTTTAAATGTCAGACTGAGGTATAAGAAATAGCTTCATAATTCATCATAAGCTTAATTACTTTGATGTATCTGACATATTTATTTTATTAGACTAAAGTAAATTTGAATTTAATGGTCAAAACACTAATCCTAGATAGATTAGGAGTAATCAGATTAGGAACTTCAGGTTAAATAGGTGAAAAATCTTTTTACAGTAGAATTATGATTAGATATCTTTAAGTATTCATAAGTATTTCAACTCTAAGCCCAAATTCAATATTCAATATTCAGATTGTTTCAATATTTTCTCCAGTCAGCTCTAATCAAAATTTACTTGACTGTGCATTGAATAAATTTAGTACTAATATTCCAGTTTATTACTATAAAGTGATATTCTTTGTTATTATACCTTGGATAATTATACCATTAGGGTTCATATTCTATCAAACCATCATTTTAATTTTAAGCCACTTTAGCAAATAAACAAAATCCTCATTTAATTTGGAATATAATGTAATTTGAAATTCATCATGATTATATTTAATTTGTTTTAATTTTATAGAAATAATCTTCAATAATCTGCTTTATATTTCTTTTCTTCTTCTTGTAGCAGAGCTCATTTTAATCTTTAATACAACCTTTTACCTGTAAATATATCGGTAGTTAGCATTTAGTTAGCTATTATTTACTTGAAGAATGCTATTCTTCAAACCATATGTTTTTAATTTTAGTATTTATTCTTCCAGCTGTATTTTTATGGATAGTTTTAATACCAGGAATATTAATCTGGAAAATATGGAGTAAATCTTAAAAGAAAAGCTTCTCTTATGAGTTTAATTTGACAAAAAAGGTATTTCAATTAAACAATTTCCTTTTTTAATTAATATTTTATTTTAAAAGTATGGATTTCTTTTTTATGGGTACAAAAAAAATTTTTATCTCTGGGAGTTCTTGTCAATGAATTTGAGGCTAATTTTAGTATTTTTTGTACAATATTATGATGACGATATTCTGAGCAGAGCTTCTCTAATGTTGATAATGCTTTATTTATATCTCGTGCTATTGCAAAAATTTAAAGTAATTTAAATAATTGTATTTAGTACTAAAAATATTTTTATTTCAACAGCCCTACTAAAAGAGAAATTATTTTAATATTGATATGCTTTTTTCATAGATATGTTGCCTTTTAACTATCATAAATATTCTGCTGAATGTTTTGAAATCAGACTTCTTACTTATCTTTGGATAAGTTATAGTTTACTTCCTATAATTAGTTGCGTTTATGAGAATTTTACTGATGTACCTAGATGCTCAAGTTAGGTTAAGCTATCATTATTTAAAAAAATCAAAAATCATATTATTTATTAAAAAAATCTTATTATATGAATGTCTTGTTAATACAATAATTAAGGAAATTTTAAAAAAGTATTTATATTACTTTTATTTGTTGATATTCCATACAGAAGATAATTCTTTTAAGAAATTCAGCAACTTCTAATTACTTAGGCTTTGGATTCAAGATGATTTGCTCAAAAAAAAGAATGATGCTAAATTTTCTTTAATTTAAAGTTTAAAGAATAAAGAAAACATTTTAAAAGATGGCTCTCCAGACAGCGCTTCTCTAAGAAAAACTTTACTCACAAATAGATCACCTAAAAACTCAATATATTCAAATAATATGAGCTAATTGATTTTGAAAGAAAGTTCTCCACAAAGATATAGCCAATGTAAAAATTAAAAAGAGTTCTCATAAGTAATTAATGGGATGAAAGCAATCAACAATGCTTTACCTGTAAGTCAGTTTCACTAAAAAAAGTTGAGTTAAAAAATTTCTTAGAAACTAATTTTAATGTAATAATCTGATTTTGAATCTTAAATAAGTGAATAATATACTGAATCAGATAATATTCAAAAAGGCAAAAACTATGATTCTTATAATTTTAGGACCAAAGGTAAATTAATGATTTATTTGTTTATTTTTAGAAACTTTATCTAATTATTTAAAATAGCTAATTCAAAAAATTTTACTATTCAGCTTCATTAAGATTCAGTTATTACAAATAAAATGAATTTAGAATTAGAAAATATATTTACAAATCCTTACTCTACCTTAAGACAACAAACACCTTAGTTAGAATCTGTAATTTTAAGCTCATAGACTAACTAAAGATAAAAAACAACTTTAGAAACTAATCAAGTAAATAATATTCAAAAATGTAATTTTCATATAAAATTTTGAAAATAGGATTACAAAAATGATAAAAATGATGAAAAGATTGAAACAGAACTCAATAAAAATGATAAATATTGATAGATATTTTTAATAAAATTATTTTAAGATATTAATGAAATAATTTAGTTTTAACTTTTATTCGAAAAAATTTTTTACTGTAATTAGTTAGATTAATTAAATCTTTTTATTAATATTAAATGGTAAGAGAGTATTGCGTGTTGCGTTTTTTCTTAAGTTTCTTCTTTAGAGAATAAGTTCTCTCCTTGTTAAAATACCTAATATAAATTTAGGCTAAAAATATTTATTTATTCCTTAAATTTTATCGTGTATTAGTTTTGAAAAATAATTTTTAAGCTTTAAAATTAATATTCTCTTGTCAAAGCATTTTTTATTTAAATTAAATTAATTTTTCAAAAAAAATTTTTTACTTTTAAAATCTTTTTTACAAAATTAGCAAAAAAAAAAAACTTTTTCAGATTTGAAAAAACTTTCTTAGCAAAATAAAATAATTTGTAATTCATTCACTCAATATTGAATGAAAAAAGATCTTAAAGTTTCTTTTGTCTTTTTTCTCAATTTAAAAAAATTTTTGGATTGAAGAGTATATTTATGTAAGGCAAAGGGTTTAATACAAAATGAATGGAGAGAATAGATAAAATTATTACATTTTTAAACCTTAATTTTAGCTGAAAACATATAAGATAGCAGTTCATTATTTGCAATGTTACAACTAAGAAATTTTTTGGCAGTGTATACACTCAACTTGAAAAAAGTGTGATGGAAGTAAGCAAAATCTAGACAAGTAGTTCGCAGTGCATGCGATTCTCATATTGCGCAACTATTTTTTAAGTTTTCTTTCTACCCATAAAAAGTAAATAAAATTCCAATATTTGAATTAAAACAGTTAAATATAATTTTAAATTCTTACGATTTTTGAAAAATATATAATTTAATTTTGGAACATTTAATAAATTAAATAAAAATATTTGCTTTATCTTTCAAATATTAATTTGAATATTTAATTTATTTATTAATCTACCTATTTAAAAATTTACAATTTCATCTTAATTTTTTATCTTTTTCAAAATGATTTAGCAACCATTAGTTTTTATATAATGCATTTATTGAATTATTTAAGGCAATAAAGAGGTTTTTTAATAGATTTAATAAGGAAATTCAATTGAATTTTAGATTGGGTGATTAAAAATTTACTTAAAAAGCAAAATTTTGGAAATAAACTTTTTGTTTTATCTCTTAAATATTGAAATTTATTAAAGTATAACAAAAAAGAATAAATAAGCTTCATGAGTAGTTCAGAATCAGATAGCAGTCAAGAAATAGGTGAGGCTTGCAAAAAAAAGATTTGCAGGGATGAAGATAACAACAATTAAAATGCAGAAATTAAAGAAGAATATCAAGATTTAGAAGGTTTAGAAGACGAAGGCGAAGATTTACAATCTGATAGTTAAAAAAAATAAAATCTCCCAAATAGATCAAAAAATGGATAAATTGAAGGAAACGAAAAAAACGGAGGACTTTCTAGCGGAGTAAAATAAGTAGAAATTAAACCAACATACACCTACCACATGAATAATCCAAATCACATTATTACAAATGAGCCTAATGATGTCGAATGGGAGTGCTTTGATTGTAATAAAAAATATAAAAGCTATCCAGCATTTTACACTCATAATAAAATAAAACATAATGGAAATCCACCTGAAAGATACAAAATTCCACGTCCCCTTGATAGCATTTCAAAAGATAGAGGTAGACCAAAAGTAATTAATTCATTTTTAAAAATCCCGACTTTAATAAATTGCATTTTTTAAAAATAAACTTATATCCATTTAAATAACATAAAATTGTTAAGTGATTTACAAGATTTATCCTTTGTTGAATAGTTAGATAAATTAGAAACTTTTGTTTAAGTAAAGCAAAAATATGTTTATTAATTTATTTTTCTGAATGTAAATAGGCAGATACTAGCACCAAGTAAAAATTTACTGATAAAGATTAAAAGTAACACAATCTAGAGGATTAAATCTATGAGTTTTTAGCCAAAGCTGGAGCAAATGTGATAATATTTATGAAGATAATTACTAATATTGATTTATTTTTTAATAGGATGATCAAGATAATAAAATAATAAGACAATACTTAAATGAGCCTGTCAATTATATTGAAGCCATGCCATCAATCAATCTATAAGATCCTAGTTTTTAAGAAAATATTTAACAAATTAAAATTGAAATAACGTAAGTTGAGTATTTTTATACTTAAGTAAAACTTATTTAATAATTTTCACAAAATTAATGAAAAGGAAACTAATAGATTTAGTAAAATAATATGATGATTTTTAATACATAGATCCTATGGATCTAAATGATCCTTAGGAGAGTGAAATAAATCTATTCAATTTAAAATATCTAATTTAGCATTATAAATAAAATAACTTGCACAATGAGTTTTCTTTGATAGCAATATTTATATCATGGATAGGAAAAGAATTAAAATAAGACTCATACTAAGAAATTTGTTTTATATTGATTGCTTATTTTACATAGTATTAAAATGAACTAAAAAAAGTACCGAAAGTTATTCCTGATTTGAGAAGGGATCTTTTAGAAAAGATTCATAAATTTAGAGATTATAGGTATTTATTATTAACTTATTAATTCAAGTTATTTAATGATTAAGCTATTTATGATTTCATTGGGCTTTTTAAACTTTGGATGATATTCTGGATGGAAAGTGTTTTTAGTGAAAGATTCAAATTAAACACATTTAGTAATAAGTAAGAGGCTCCTATTATTTTAGGCTCAGAGGAAGAAGACAATAACGATAATAATTAAAATGAGGAAGAACAAGAATAAGATGAAGAAGATGATGAAGATGAAGAGGATGAAGACGAAGCCAATGATAACGAAGAAGATACTAATGGTAAAGTATCAAAAAAGAAATCAAACTAAAATAAGAAGGAAAGTTAAATTAAAAAAAAGCAAAGCAAAAGTAATACTAAAGAGTTGGAAAACCCAGAGATTTATTAAAAATAAGAAAGCAACTAGAAATTAAATGATAAAAATGAATAAATCAAAGTTTAAGGTATCACCAGAGTCTAAGTTGAAGAAGACTCTTGAAATACTACATCATTTTAAATTAAATATTTATCTCTAAAATAAATGTATGTATGGATGATCTAATTTTATGTCTTTTAATAGAATTAATTAATCAATTTATATCTGATCTTCTTTTTCCAATAACTTGTAATTTATCATAAAAAGGCAACCTAAAATTTTATTAATCTAAAATAAATCTGTAAAGCTTATATTTTAAAAAATATTTTTTTTAATCCAATTTTCAAAGGATTATTTTTAAATAAATTGTATTATTTTAATATATTTTAATCTTCAATCTACTAAAAATTGAATTAAATGTAAAATATTTCTAAAAAATAAAAAATTTACTACTTTATGTTCATTTAAAATTCTTATGTGATAATTAGAAAATTTATTTTAGTGTATCAAAAAATGAAAAAGTTTAATGATGATTTATATTTCATGTAATAATGTGATGTAATTATTGATTCATATTTTTTTGTTTGCCTAACATTAATCAAAATACAAATTTCAAAAAAATCTTATTATTAAACAAATTTTATTTAAAAGATATATTACCTAATTAACATCTCTTTAATAGCTAAATTTTAAAAGGTGATTTTAGTGTAGAGACTCTTCATTAAAAATCAAAAAAACCAAAAGGACATTGAAATTTTAGGAAAGGAGAATATATATTTTTTAAGTGCAGCTCAATCTTAGTTATGGGGAATGCTTGTTCATGTGATGATGATGTTGTTCATGATCAGAGTTTGAATAAGCCAATATCATTAAATCAAAATAAAAATTATCAAGAATTATATGAAAGAGGAGTAGATACAGACTTTGAGTAAGAATAAGTCCATTAAGGAACAACTAAAACTTTAGGAAAGAAAGCTTCAGTACAAAAACTACATGCAACTCCAGGTTAAGTTTCAGTAAGAAACTCTTAAATATTCAATGGAGCTAGTAATAGTTTTATAGAAAGGACAGGCACTAATAATGATAATACGGCAATATAGAAGGCAAATTTTTTAAATGGAGTAAAAATTATAAAGCCAAGTACAAATATTCCACCAGAGGTTAAGAAGCATATTAGATTAGATCTTTAATTATTAGATAAATTACCAGATTTTAGCAATGAATATACATTTCATGTGTTAGATAGGTTAGGAGGTTTTAAGTATGATGATGAGGATCCTTAAGATATAGCAAATTTACCTTATTATGGGCCTGTTTTACTTGATAATTATGCGTAAATACTTTAATGAATCAAATATTACTTTTTAAATGAATTAAAAAATGAATAATTTTTAGTGATTATTTTAAAAATATTTAAAAAAATAAAAATAAATGTATTGAGTTAATTATTAATTGGTTGCAAATAAAGAATATTTTGAAATAGATTTTAACTATCAAAAAATATAAATATTTTAATTTTATTTTAAGATGTTATTATGGATAATGGAAGAACGGCATGAAATGGGGTAGAGGAAAACAAGTTTGGAGTGATGGATCTATGTATGAAGGTTACTGGGTAAATGATATGGCTAGCGGAAGAGGTAGACTTATACATGGAGATGGAGATGTATATGAAGGTTAATGGTAAGAAGATAAAGCTGATGGAGATGGAGTCTATATACATAGAGATGGTGCTAGTTATACTGGCTAATGGGTTTAAGATAAGTAACATGGTATTGGTATAGAAAAATGGATAGATGGAGCAAGCTATGAAGGTTAATATTTCTAGGGTGCTAAGCATGGAGAAGGCATATTTTTATGGGCAGATGGTAGTTAATATCATGGATCCTTTAAATAAAATA
Organism: Tetrahymena elliotti 4EA; assembly: GCA_000231825.2. Lineage (NCBI taxonomy): Eukaryota > Ciliophora > Oligohymenophorea > Hymenostomatida > Tetrahymenidae > Tetrahymena > Tetrahymena elliotti. Next base: position 20,274 of record JH720366.1, read on the forward strand.
ATATTCATGGGAAGGGTTAATATAAGTAACTAATTATTATTTTCAATTTTTAGTCAATAAAATTATATATTAATTAATTTGTTAAATTTATCAAATTATAGATGGAAGGATAAACGATAATTTACAGGAGAATGGAGAGAGAATAAAATGCATGGATTAGGTTAATTTACTTGGCCAGATGGAAGGAAATACTATGGAGAGTATAAAGATGATAAGTAATTGAATTATTTGTTGTTTTTATTGATTTTATAAAATATTTTAAATTTAGAAAACATGGCTATGGAGAATTTACTTGGCCTGATGGAAGAATGTATAAAGGTTATTGGGAAAATGGCAAATAGCATGGCAGAGGTACGTACAGAGGAACAAGTGGGGTAGAAAGAGAAGGTGAGTGGTTTGAAGGAAGAAAAATAAAATGGATTGATGAATGAATGACAATCATATGGTGTTAAAACTATTTAAAATTAAAAAAATGAATTTTATAACAAGAAATTTTGAAAATCTAAAATCAATAAGAAAGGAATAAAATTTAGTTAAAAAAGAAATATATCTATCTATACTATCCATCTAAATTTTATTTTAAAATATTGATAATTCAGTCAGTCTATTAAATTTGTGATTCCTTTGAGTTAATCAAAAGTAAAATAGTTAGAAAAAAATTAGATTGCACTATTTTTTTACAATAATAATATCAAATAAATAAATTTATTAATTCCTCTTTAGATTACTCTTAAAAAATTAATCAAATAAAAAATACAAAATAAATAAAATAATCACATCTACCCATTTTCAGAATAGTAAATTAAAAATAGAGTAACTTACAAGTTAAGTTTTTTTAAATACTATCAAATATTTATATTAAATAAATTTATCCAATTTTTATATGTTGATTTATGTATGCTCTCTTCGTTTTATTGTACATATTATATCTGTTTTTTGGAATAGCTTTATTTTCATAAATAATATTTAATTTAGACTTTTTGTTAAACTTTCAAACGAAAAACTTCTTTCTAAAAATCTATCTATTTGTCTGATGAAATGAATATTTTTCTTAGATTACTAGAAACTTGTTTATTTTCAATGACAATTATTTATTATTTATTTTTTCATACAGTATAACTTTTTTACTTGATTTTTTTTTACTAATTTTGAATGATTTATATCAATCATTCATGATTAAATATGTATATGGAGTTATTTTATTTTTAAAAGATACTTTCTTTGTCTTGGAAGTAACGGAAAAACATTTGCAATTTACAATTAATTAGTTAACCATAAATAAGAAATATTCATTAATGTGATCATTCGATTACATTTATATGCATCATACATATTGACTTAAATAACTTTTTAATAAATGAGCATAAAAAACTTTGAGAATTAATTAATTAATAATTAATTAACAAAGAAAAAATAATAAAATCTATTATCCAAAAATACATTAGTTGTTTTAGAAGTATACTTAGTAAAAAAGTAAAAGGCAAATATAATCTTTAGTTTAGCAGCTCCAATGTACAGCATATTTAAGATCTTATAAATAGTCTATCTTCTTTCTTATATTTCTTGCGAATGTATTACAAATTTATTAGTTTTATAAAGCAAGCGATTATGATTAATCGCACATTAAATCTCTTAGCAAAAAGCATCATTTTGCAAAATAGATATTTGAAAATTGCGATTTTTTACATGGAAGAGACGCAATTAATTACAAATTTGGTTTTTGCTTAAATGTATTTTGACTTTAGTTTATTTTTTAACCATTTTATTGAGTAAAACTGTGTAATACAAACATAAGTATAATATTTTTTGAATAACTCTGAAATTCTTTCTTTACTCTGCTTTCTAAAATTTTAGCAAGTAATATTTAAATATTTATTGATTTTTGTAAATATAAAAGAACAACAATAGGAAGACACAAAAAAAATTGAATAATTAACCAGTATAAATACTAATTTTTATAAAGAAGGAGATTTAAATTTATAGCCAAATAAAAACAAAATATTAAACAATATCAGAAGTACTTTCAGAATCACATAAAAAAATTCAGATGCAAAAACATCTTAATTAAATGGGTTTTCTGTGTCTAATTAATAAACTGTATAACTCGCCTAGGGCGAGATTATTCAAAATTTTTATTTCTCTTAAAGTCTTTAATCCTTTTTTTTAATCACTGACTAATAAAAATTCATTTATTTTAATCCAAACGCAACTGATATCAGTAAAAGAGAGTAACTAATCTTAAATGTCAACTAAAGGACTGATGATAAGAAGTTTATAAGAAAGTTCTATTATAGCGAAACTTTTTAATATATTGTAGTTTTGTTTGATAATCAATAGTCATACATGAGTAATAGTTTCAACTAAAATCTATTTAATGAAAAGAGTTCATTGTCATCTCTTATTGAGGTTTATTAGATTACAGTGAGCAGTGATAACATTATTTCAGTTTAACTGTAAAATTAAGTTAATGAGATTCTACAAGGATCTACAGTCATGTCTCCTATTATAGACTTTAGTGTATCAAGTGATGACTCCAGATTTGTTTTCTTAACCAATACAAACATACAAGTTTTTGAAAGCAATATCTTGAATCATAGTTAATTTACAGCAACTTTAAATTTTTAGAACCCTAACCCAAAAAATCCTTTTTGCAATGGATTCTCTAATCTCTATTTTTCATAAAATTTGATTCTGATAATGAATAATTTGACTGGACTAATTTCTTATAGAGTTGATACTAAATTATGGTATGCTGGAGTTATAACCTACTCGAATCCTTCCTTTCAAAGCATTTATTAAAGTAAGACTTTTTTTATATTCTGTGGAACTAGTGTTCAATAAGGAACTCTTACTACATTTTAGTTAGTGCTATTAGATAATCCAATAAATAAACCACTTAGTAGTACTAGCCTAACACTATTTAGCTCTAATCCTTTATATATTACAATAAGCTCTAGTTTTTTGCTTGCCGTCCTATAAAGCAGCACTGTGGCTATTTATTAAATCGTAGAAAATAGCTCTAATTTAAGTTATTTTAATTTTGTACTTTTACAAACTCTTCAAATATAACAAAATATACTCTAATTACAAATGACGCTATATTCATTAGTCATTTTAAATTATAAATAGTTATCTATTTTTTCAAGATTAGATATTTCAGTTCCTACTGATTAGAATTATATAAGTTTATTTCCTACATAGAGTAGCTGGTAAAGTTCTGAAAATAGTCAGGTAGCTTCTCTTTGCGCATTTTATAACAGCAATGTTTATATATTATCTTAACAAAATATCTTTATCAGCTCATAAAATGCTGCGTTAAGTTCAATAGCAGTTACTTATAGTAATCCAATTAGCTTATTTGGGGTATTTGCTTCTCCTTTTTCATATTATTATCTAGACTCAAAGCTAAATTTAGTAATCATTTGATTTCAAATATTAATTAATATTTTGATAGATTTTTTGAATTTTCTGGGAATTAACACGCATTATAACTTTTAGAAAATTTTTTCAAAAATAACATAAATTTTGCCATACTCCAACCCTCAAAAAATAACCACAATAAAACTTGAACATAATAATGTTATTCACTCATTTAATCTAAGATTTTTATTTGAATCTTTTTGAAAAATCCAAATTAGTGAATGAATATATGACAATTAATTTATAATATTTCAGAACATAAGTAAAATGAATTTAAACATCTTATCACTATAACATATCTTCAAAATTCATAAAGTTAGATGATTAGATAAAAAATATTTTGACTTGAAAATATAAATAAATGAAATTTTGAAAATAATCAGTTATCGAAAGTTGTTAGTTGAAAAAGTGTTTTTTATTAATAAACTAAAAAATTAAAAGCTGATTTTACTTTTTATTTTCTCTTCTTTTATTAAATAAATACAAATAAATTAAATTGTTCAAAAAAAACTATCTTACTTTTTTAAAAATTTATTTATCTTATTTTATTAATTATAATTAGTAAATAAGCTCATTGATTCCCAACTCGAAGAACTAGATTCAATTAAATAACTTAAGTCATACATTCTCAAGGATAGACTAAATCATATAAACATTTTCTAACATTATATTTATAAAGGGAAATCTTGTCACGCCTTCAGAACTAAGTAATATAATGATTATACAATTAGATAACACATTTAAGCTAACCTATCTGACTGTCCCTACATCTCTTTCAACTCTGAACTGTACATTCATAATTTTTAGTTAATTAACGTAATAGGTTTATTTTACCACAAATACTTAGATATATCAGATATCATATTAAGCTTAGTAATCAAGTTTTACTTCATCTTTACTTCATGATTTCTCTAGTATAATCATAAATTTTAGTATTTAAATTTAATAAATTTCAATTTCATCATCTTTTATTTATGTCTTACTGAACTAAGGAATAACATTATATGAGTTGAGTCTTTTAGATAATAATATTAAGTAAATAAGCATCCCTTTTAGCATAAGAAATATTTATCCATTTAAAAACTTCTTGATAATAACTAATCCTTCTTAAATAGTGGTGTATGATAAAATATCTAATGACATTATTCTATTCAAGTCAGTAAATTTAAATAATAACCAGTAAATTGTTTGCTCTGATTCTTATTAATAATCTCAAGCTAGCTACTCCATTGTATAACAAAATAGAGCCCTAATTTATAATTTCTAAAATTATTAACCAAATTTAATTTTATAAATAACCTAAAACGACCCTCCTCCTTATAAACTAGGTTCTTCACTTTCTTTTTAGTATTACATGTAAGATCTATCTAATTAAATACTAAAATTGAGTTATGTATAATAGGATTAAGGTATGATTTAGCTTAATATCCCATTTTTAGTAAATACAGTAGGAAGTACTACAATTAAGACATCTGATCTTTCTTTAAATAGAATTGGAGATAATGCTATTGAATATTTTACCATAAAAAGTCAAAATCCTAAAATTGAAAGTACTGTACTAGTGTTTGGATTTCTTTAAAAAATTTCTTAGTTTTTACTGCCAAGTACTGTATAGGCATTGTAATCAATAGGATAGATATCTATTGATGGATATATTGCTATCAATGGTTTGTAATCTGCCCTTAAATTACTAGCCCTTCCATAATCTGAGCAGTAAATTATTATGAATTCTATAATCCGAGTACATCATCCAATACAGATTCAAGAGACCCTTTACTTTAATGAGTTAGACATATTATCCTTTACAACATATTCTGAGAGTGTTTAGATAAGCTTCTATATGAAGTAAAAAAACTATTAGTTTTTGTTAAAAAATGTTTTTTTTTAAGAAATAAATGAAAATTTTAATTGGTAAGCAGTTAATGATTCTTATGGATTGATCATCTAAGGTCACCCCAGTAGTATTAAAAAACTTTTATCATATTTTATGATTAAATCTGTTTAAAAGACTGCCAGTCTTTCAAATGAAACTTTAAATATCCTATTTAGTGATTTCTTGAATTCAAATAAAAATATAACCTTAAATTTGAAAGATTTCTTAAATAGTAATTCATAAATGTTTAAATAAGCATCAGGCTTAACAATTTAATAGAATTTACAGACAATGTTTGATTAAATATATGATTCAGATAATTTAAAAGTTGATAATATTGATTTTTCAATACCTCAATCAGTTTTTGTTGATTCAGATATAATTAAAAACACTGCTTTGATATAAGAAAATATTCCATTGTACTTAGAATAAAATAGATAAAATATTATATACAAATACTATCATACGATACAAAAAGGAATATTGGATTTATCATCTATAAAGGTTGGCAAAGATGACTTTGAGTATCTCTCTTCAAAAAGTGGTGTAGTGATCAGCTAAAATAACTTCATGATAGACACAGGAAATTTTCGTAAAAAGGGACTAATTAGTAATAATGTAGAGTACCATCGTATAATAATATGTGCATAAAATGAAATAAATGAAATATGTGATGAGATTTAATTTACTTTAGCAAAATCAAGTACTTTAGATCTTTTATTAATTATTTTAACACCTATTGGTGGTTTTATAGTCTTGTACTGGCTTTATACAAGATACTATGTTATCAAATTCTTTTACAACATGAATAAGATTACATTCTCTGATGAAAAGGTTTACTCAAACAATTAATACCACAAATAAATACCTATTATAACAGACCAATTTGAAATAGCATAAGAGCTTTGGACTATCTACAAAAAGATTCGTATTGATAAAATTGAATAAAGAGAGTAATAAGAAAAAATTAATTTTGATGATGATGATGAAAATGCAGTAGCTAAGAGCTTATCATAGAATATAAGAAAGGCTTCAGAAATTGCAACCATATCAATAAATGGATATGTCTAAAATAATTAGAATGCAACTGATTTAAATCAAATGAATATTGAAATTCCTTCGAAAGAGAATTCTTAAAAGAAAATAGATGAATCTTCAAATTCTAACAGCGGTATAAGAGGAGAAAAGCTTCAAAGTTCTAAAAATAAATAGCTTCAGTCATAGTCTTCTCAAGAATTTGGTGTAAATATCCAAGGAATGCTTCCTGGTGGAAATAGTACTGGTAGACAGACAAGTTCAAATAACTTGAATAGGCATAACAATAATGATGAAATTGATTTAACTAAAAATCAAATTACTCCAGATAACTCTATAATAAAAATTTAGATTCATCAAGAATTGAAGGATTGTTCCTTCAGCAACACTACTCCTCATAATAGAGGGTTAATAGCGAATCCAGAAGTGGACAATAATGATTAATTTGCTAGAAACCCTCATCTTGTGACTTTAAATTCAGAGTAAAACTCACCTACAGAAATAACTAATGCAAGATCTTAGTTTTAAAGGTAGAATTATTAAAATAATACTATGATTAAGGAAAATAATCTTGATTAAATAAACATGTCCTTCCTGAATAGCTAATTCGAAAAAAGTGATAGTGGTGGTTCTTTAGGTAACCCTTACTAATCATATCAAGAGTTTGTTTATAAAAATAAAAAAATTTAATTACTGTAGAATAATAGTAGCGGTGGTAATCAATTAAAAGAACCTATATCTGAAAGTTAAGGATACTCTTCTTTTACTAAATATTAAGGTCCTGTCTTATCTTCTTACCAGTGTAGCTAGTTGTAGATAATTATTGAATAGTAAAAAATAGAAGATGAAAGAAACCAGCTTTTATTTCAAAAATGTTTTTAAGAAAATAATATTTAGTACAATAAAACAAATTCATTTATTGTCAGAGATCTTATCAACAACTCAAGAGTTTTTAATTAAAAAGTTTATGATTTGTGGAAAAATATGTAAGTAATAAATCCTACTCCACTAAATGACACTGCTGATAATCCATTAATTGTAGACAATTACGATTCTCCAACTTCTAATAGAAAGGCCTATAAAAAAAATAATGTCTCAAACAAAAACATTATGAAAAAAATTTAATTTCAATAATAAAAAAAGAAATTGGTTTTACTCTCAAAAAATGTGAATGACCAAGTCGAAAATATCAAAATTTAATTTTCTAAATTAATTAAAGACCAACTTGAATCAAAAATTTAAGTAAATAGAAGGTTATAAAATTTGAAAGAAGAAAATATAATCGATGAATTCTCAGGAATAAATGAAACTATTCTGATTGATGACTTAAAAAAAACTTTAGCATAATACTTTAGTACAAAAATTCAATAAGGATTAAATGTTAAGCAGTATAAATTCTATCTGAATTAAGTAAACATGATAACAGGCCGTAAAGATGCTTTGAGTAGATATCTATTTGTTGAGTGCTCAAGACATATTTTACAGATAGATTCTATGAGTAAATACATTTATGATTATCTAAAAAAGCTTGCCTTACTATACAACAACTAAAATGATTGGTATAAATCTTACCTATTTCTTATTGGACATGATTAAGATAATTAATAATACCCTTTCCCTTCTATTATAGTTAAAGTAATTTTATTTTTTTTTATATTAATTTGATGTGATGATTAATTTTTTTATATTCAATATTAGGATGATATGATTTCATAAGCATTTCTTGATTTAGGAATAGTCTTTAATAGTAAAGAATCACTAAGTAGAGAAAAAATTAAAATTGTAGGCTAAGCTCTAGCTGCTGATGCTTTAGATTTAAATAAGTATTCAAATAAATGTGGTGATAGTTTATACTTAGATCCTAAGGATTAAATATTATCAATTAGAGCAATTAACATTCCTGAAAAATCAATAGGAGGAAGAATGAGATAATTTGCTAATTTTATATCTTGGATGATTGGAGATTTTGATAAATAATAGCTTTTAAATAATATGTATATCCCAGAATGGATGAGGTGTGATATAACATATAATACAGTTCACATAAAAGGAAATCCAAATAACAGCTAAGTAGGTAGATACTTAATTATCATCAGTGGGAAAAGAAAACATATTTTACGTTCATTCATTCTTAAGGTTTTGAAATCTAATTCAAAAAATTAGCCTAATAACCAGCAGCATTTAAGAATACCATTCGAAAGTGATGGTAATTTATTTAATGACAGTAAATTTTATGGATCTAATCAGAATGAAATACCATCTCCATATATAGGTCTCAAGCAAGATGAAATTAAATATCAACAATAGCTAGCAGAACTCCAATAAAAATAATAATAAATACAATCTCAAAAATTGATGAATAAAACCAAAAGCAAGTCAAAAGAAAGTAAAACATCTTCAGATTAAAATGCAGGAAATAAATATTTACCAAAAAATAAAAGTTTATTTTAAAAATCAACTTTACCATTAAAAAGTTCAAGCTTTATTAATTCTCCATAAAGCTACAAAAGTTCTATTTAATCTAAAGCTGAAATTGAATTATCACGCTAAAGAGGGTTTTCTGAATTTGTAGAAATAAATAAACATTCAAACTTTTTTTCAGATAAACAATATAGACCTAAATCAAATTAGCGGATAGAAGACCTTAAAAACAATCAAATTAATTTAAAACCAGTATCAGAAGAAGAAAATAATAATGATTCTTCTATAAAAAGCTCCCTTTTTAGTGAAAATAGGAATGCTTTCAACTAAATACCTCCTCATCTTGATCATATAGTTGAGCCAAGATTCTTCCCTAACAGTAAAGATGTTTCTGTTACTATGTTTGATGCAAGCTCAAATGATTTACAAACTTAAAGAAGACATACATAAGATAACAGCTTTACAAATTGAAATTAATTTCAGTTTTACTAAATAAATACTAAACCATTTTAATCATTGTACTCACTTAAACATTTGATAATCTTCCTGATTCCACTAATTTATTTTTATAATCAAAATAAAATTATTTATTTTTTTGGCAAATAATATTATACTATTAAATGTAAACTTCTACTTCTTTACTACATTTTAAGTTCTGCATATTTAAAAAAATTAAAGATTTTAATTTAGTTAAAATAGCAAGTTTAAGTTTTTTTTTAAATTTTTTCCAATACTAATCAAAATAATTTAGTTAAAATAGCAAGTTTAAGTTTTTTTTTAAATTTTTTCCAATACTAATAAAAATAATTAATAAACCTTTTTTGCATTATTAAAACTAGAAGTTTAAAAAATTTATCTTTTTTAAATATTTTTTTTAATTGATATAATAACTAATATATTTTTTGTTTTATTATTCGCTTATTGATTTTACAAAAGGATTTAATAAATGTGTATTCTATGCGAATAACTATTTTTTATTTAGTAACAGAAGACTTTATTTTATTTAGAATTTAATAATTATTACAGTTATTACTGATTTAACAAAAAATATTATGCATATATTTATTAGTTGATTTGCTAAAAAACATAAAAGTTCTAGTTAAAAGTAGAATAAAAAGTTTAATTAGTAGAGGTTATTTATGAAAGAAGAATATTAGAGTATTTCTAAGCAAAACACCAAGACATTTACATCGGAGTATAAAAATGGTATAAATGGTGTTTTTGAGGATTCAAAAAAGTTCATTAAATAAGTAAATTGACAATACATTACTTAGATTTACCATTTTATGTTTATAGGGCTTACATAAAAAATGCTTTTTACTGATGGATAGATTTTTCAATAAAAATTACAAAAAAGTTAATATCAGTGAAACAGATTTACTGAAATACTGCAGAAGAATGATTTATTGTATATTCAAGATACTTGATTTGTATAAAGCTAATGGATAGTTAAGTTCAAAAAAGCAGTCTATTTAACTTCTAGGTAGAGGATACTATTTTATAGGCTTATGGAAAAAAATATTGATGAATATTTTAAACATTAACCAGAATTATGAATAAAGCAGTGATGAAAGTTTTGACTCCTAAAATTCTGATGAAGTTTTATTTAAGAGTGATGAATAACAATAAGATTAATTAGGCATGCCAAGTCTTAACTCAAGTCCAATTAACTTTCCAAGTACAAACAGAAATGATTAAATAACTGAAACAAAAGAAGTTGAAAGCCTTGCCTAATTACTTAACATATCAAATGATATAATTAATTACTAGGAAATAAACAAAATCCCAAAGAAATACAATAGTAGAATTATTAATCTAATAAAAAAATATATATATTTTTTAAAAGTTATTTTTTAGATTGAAGAGTTTTTACTGAATTTCTTAAATCTAATTTCTAAGACCATATCATATTACTCAGAGTAATAATAAAAAATTAATTTTATGATTTAAAAACTTTATCTTTATTTAAATTTAAAAGACTAAAAGACTTAAAGGCTGTATATAGTTTCTACAAATAGATTGAAAATCTTCTAAGTATGCCTGAACTTACAAGATCTACAGTAAATGATTGATCAGAAACTCTAAATAATATTATTCAATTTTTATTAAAAAAATCTAATCTATAGAAGTACAAATTTCTTGATATAACATTCCAGTTAAAGATGAGTTATGCTTCCTTCCTATTTTCACTAGAGCAGTAATTTAAATATTTCTTTGTTTGATTTTTAGAGCATCTTAAATAAATAACTGGGATAAATAGATTTTTAGAATAGTAATTAATATTATGAAAAAAGGTTTGAGAGGAGCAAGGCAGTAGCTTATAAAGCTTATGATATAGCTAGTGTAATGGTAAATCTTTAACTGACCAAAGATTTGCAGCAGAAAAAATAAATAGATGGAAAAATTGATCCTCTTTTGTTAAGAAAAAGTGTTGATAGATAAGAGTAGAATGTAATCAAAAATATAAACTTATTCATTTATTTAAGTATTTTTTTAAACTTTAAAAGGTAAAGTAATTAATTACTTCCCTAATTCTACTAGGATTAATTAGTGAATAAATGAAAAATGTTGAGAGGTTTTCTGAAACAATACATTTAATTAACTGGTTAATAAAAATATATTTACCTCACAATGCAGATATGAGACATTTAAAATAACACTTCATTGAGCAATTTAATCAAAAAGTAAAAAATCTTTAAAAATATTTTAAATAAATAATTTCAAAATATTTTAGTATGGCCAGTATCTAATAGAAACAGGAGAAGTCACAAAGATATTGCAAAGAGTTTATAATAGTGAGAGTAAATAAATTTAACAATCTCACTAAGATGAATAAGTAGGCTTTGAGAAAGGATAAATTTCATAGAGAACTTATTAAGAAAAAATTAATAACCATTTTTATGAAAAGTATAAGCACAAAGATTTAAACGCTTCTTAGTTTATTGTTACTTACAGCAAATCAAAAGAAATCTAGACAAAATAAGAAGAGAAAAGGCCTTATCAACTTGAAGCTAAACATAGAGATAGCATATTTTGTGCTAGTGAAATGAATTCTCATATTAATTATTTTGATTAAGAATAATCTACAGCTTTCATTTCTAAAAAGGATAGTGTATTATAAACATACATGGCAGAAGATGATATGAGTTCTTCTATTTAAAGAAGCAAAATGCATGAAATTCATTACTTAACTAATAGCTTTGAGCCTTCTTTGCATCATAAAAATTCTTAAATAAATGATCACATTTACGTGGATGATGAAATGATGCTCACATCTTCAGTTTAAATAACACAGAATTAGGACTCTTAAAAAAATTAACAAAACAATTAAAAGATTAATAAAGCATCAGGAAATTATAAAAATTAGAATAGGCCTAAGTCAAGCTACTAAAAATAAACTGTCATTAAACCTAAGTTACTATTAAAAAGTAGGTATTTCCCAGATGACAACATAGAAAAAGAAAACAAAAAATAAAAATTTTTAACAGAATAAGTAATATTTTATCCAATATATTTGCATTAATTAACATTTAAAATAGTACGATGATTTTGCAGATATTTATGAGATGTTTGGAATTAAAAGACCAAAACAAATAAGTGATCAGTTAAATGATCTTGACTCTTATACAGGGCAAATAATATCAGAAAAAATTTCTCAAGTAGAGTAATTCAACCCTCTTTCAAAAGTAATTACTTAGTGCAGTTAAGAATTGAAGGATTCTTAATTTGATAAAAAAGAATTTGGTCATTGCAGAAGATTAATAGATACAAAGGTGATAATTCTTTATTAATTAAAGATGCCAAATTAATTAATTTTTTTTTCTTAAAAATATGATAGTTATTTTAAAAAATATTTTTAAAATCAAGATATAAAATGATAAATTTAAAATATTTAAGTCTTTAAATCAATTAAAAAATATTTGTTCCTTATTATTCTTTTAAAAATATTAATTTTCTTTAAAAAATAAAAGCCGAAAACTGAATAATTTTATTAAATTTTTCATTATTATCTAATAGCTTATTATTACTTTTTATTTTTTCTGGAATTTAAAAATTATTAATTTGAGTTCTAAA
>JH720366.1:37778-67179 GCA_000231825.2 Tetrahymena elliotti 4EA
CTGGTGATGTTCTTGCTGAATTAAAAGGAGCTAGTCATGAAATGGGAATAGATGTTTACTTTGAGCAAATATAAACAATTTATATGGAAAAGCTTTAACATGGAATTTAATTTGAAACTTTTACATGCTAACCTCTAAAAAATTTCAAACACATCATTTATTAAATGGAAAATTCATAAGATTAATAACTCTTTGAATTCTCTTAATCTTTAAAGTAACATTAGGAATTAGTTGATACAGTAAGTGCATAAATTTAAGAAGTATAGATGTCTTTTAAGGACAAAGAATAAGATTTATAATTTATATTGAGTGAAAGGTAGAAAATAAAAAATAAATAAAGAAAATTACTCCTAGAACATATGTTTAATTAAGGTCAATTTTGTCTCATAGCCACAGTAAGTTTATCTTTCAGTAACTAAACTACTACAATATCAAATATGTCTTTTTCAAGACCTCTGATGTCTCTCATAAGATGTGAAAATCAAGAGAATATCTGTGATATTTTAAAATTTGGGTTTTTTAGATCTATTAGTTAAAATTCGAATAGATAATTTATGAAATGCAACCTGAAAGCCTAGTAAAGTTAAGAACAAGAATTTAATTTTGAATTTGATAATGTAGAATTCACTACTTATGATCAAATAAAAATAACTTGTAAAGGTGGGTTTTAGGCAATAAAAGTTCTTTATCCTGAGCACTTAAAACTTGAAAAATATCCTATATTAAATATTGAAACATTTTATATTGGTACATTTGATTTATCTTTAAGACATATTGAGCAGATATTAAATATTAGAAAATAATAAACATAAATTTCACCATAAAATAATAATTTTCCTAAAAATTATAATTATGATGACTTTGTTGAAGTAGATATTTTTGAATATAGTATTTAAAGTTAAATTTTCCTTGAAAAATTTTACTAAAAAGAACTAGAAAAAATATAGTTAAACAAGAAAAAATAGATTCAAAGAGCTGCTATGCTAACTTGTGGCTATAGGAATTTGTGAATATTTTAAATATCATTAACAAATTTATCTTAAAAAAAATAAATCAATAAAACTAAGTTTTTAATCAAAATTATTTTAAATATTTAGCAACAATTGTATAAAAAAATATTTATTGCTTTTATGTGTTTAATTAAATTATTACAGAAATTTCATTTTAAAAAATAAATTTCAAATTCATGGTCTCATTCTTATTTTTCATTTTTATTTATCTATTTATATGATTATTTATTAAAAAAAATAAATGACTTCCTTTAATAATGATAAAGAGCTTTCCATTAAATGGATTAGAAATAGAAATAGTTAAAAAAAAATAACATTTTTCCCATTAATTTTGCTTACATTCAAATTAAAGTAGACAAATCAATTTTCCTATTTTATTCATTAATTATAAATTTTTTTATGGAATTATCCATAGAAATTTGTCTTTAATTGACTTTATTAGCCAGCATTTATTTATGGATCACATACTATGAACTTTTTTATCAGTAATTACAAGCAATTACAGAAATAAACAAGTATTTCTATTATCAATGAATTTTGTAGAAACAATAAGTAAAATTATCCAACTTTTCAATATTTTAATTAAAAACTATTAAAATTAATTTTCGAAAAAAGCTATTGTTCATCTAAGCAAGTTAAAAAAACTAAAACAAAAGGAACATTAAAACCATTTAAAATAATTAGAAAGGTTAAATGAACATAAATTAAGAAGAGTTAAGTAAAGATTCAAAAACTGATTTGGATACAGGATATAGACATTAATTCACCAGTAATTCATTTTTGTCTGATTAAAATTAAACAATAATAGCAAATGGTTAATTATAATAAACATCTAATTTGAGAATTTTGAGAAAGATATGCAAATATGATGAGAAAAAGACACCGAAAAGAGGTAGAAAGCCTTAACTGAAAATGAAATTGATAAATTATGGTTATTAAGTAGCAAATTCTAGTAGTTCAATCAATCTTCAAGATTAAATCTAGTTTGAAACAAGTCTTTATAAGTCAATCTAAAATTAGAAAGTTTTTTTATTGGCTGGTGATGTTATCGCTTAATTAAATGGAGCTAGTCAAGAAATGGGAGTAGATATATACTTTGAGCAGATAAAAACCATTTATATGGAAAAGCTTAAACACGGAATTTCATTTGAAGTTGTTTCACATTAACCTCTAAAAAATTTCAAATACATCATTTATTAAATGGAAAACTCATAAGATCAATAACTCTTTGAATTCTCTTAATCTTTAAAGAAACATTAGGAATTAGTTAATACAGTAAATGCATAAATTTAAGAAGTATAGATGTCTTTTTAGGACAAAGAGGAAGAGTTGTAGTTTATATTAGGTGAAAGGTAGAAAATTATAAATCAATAAAGAAAATTACTAATAGAAAATATGTTTAATTAAGATAAATTTTGTATGATAGCTACAGTAAGTTTATCTATCAGTAACAAAACAACTACAATATCGAATTTGTCTTTTTCAAGACCTATGATTTCTCTCATAGAATGTGAAAACAAAGAGAATATCTGTGATATTTTAAAATTTGGGTTTTTTAGATCTATTAGTTAAAATTCCATTAGATAATTCATGAAATACTACCTCTAAGCCTAGTAGAATTAGTAATCATAATTAAATTTTGAATTTGATGAAATTGAATTAATTACTTATGACCAAATAAAAATAACTTGTAAAGGTGGATTTTAAGCAATAAAAGTAATTT
Source organism: Tetrahymena elliotti 4EA (assembly GCA_000231825.2). NCBI lineage: Eukaryota > Ciliophora > Oligohymenophorea > Hymenostomatida > Tetrahymenidae > Tetrahymena > Tetrahymena elliotti. The sequence goes on from JH720366.1 coordinate 40,512, forward strand.
ATCCTGAGCAATTAAAGCTTGAAAAATATCCCATGTTAAATATTGAAACATTTTATATTGCCACATTTGATTTATCTTTAAGCCATATTGAGCAGATATTAAATATTAGAAAATAATATACTAAAATTTCACCATAAAATAATAATTTTCCTAAAAATTATAATTATGATGACTTTGTAGAAGTAGATATTTTTGAATACAGTATTTAAAGTTAAATTTTCCTTGAAAAATTTTACTAAAAAGAACTAGAAAAAATTTAGTTAAACAAGAAAAAATAGATTCAAAGTACTGCTATGTTAACTTGTGGTTATAGGAATTTGTGAATATTTTAAATATCATTAATAAATTTTCTCAAAAAAAATATTTTATATTTATTTTATAACGAATGCGCAAGCAATTATTGGAATGCAAAAAGTGGTTAATTATTAATATACAAAAACTTGTTTTAAACTAAATAAATAAAAATATATTCCAAACCAAATATACATCTTTTAATTCTAAAATAAAATTTGTATTAAATGAAAATATTGTATATTATTTTAAGAATTAGTTTGAAATATATATATAATGAGTTTAAATAGTTGACACATTGAATGTAAAGTAAAAAAAAAAATATTATCATTAACAATAAATCAAAAATAAAAGATTAAAATTTAATAAACTAAATAAAATATTGATATTAAATGTTTAAATTAATATATAAAATTGATTCGATTTTAAAAATGTATGAGAAAGAGCTATAAATAAAAATTTATTTTAAAATTTATGAAAATTCATACAATGATAAGTTAAATAAATAGACAAAATAAATATATTTACAGGTTTTATTTAATATTATAACTTATGATTTTAATTTTATTAAAATATTTAATTTAAAATTGAGTAAATTTATATAACAATTTTTTATTGGTTATTTGAGATTTCAACAGTTTTATTCATTAGTTTGCATATTTTTATGATCATTATTTTTAGGAGATATTTCATGAAGAGTAGCAATTTAGTTTTAAGTGATAGGAGGGAGAGTTTACATTTCTGTTGAAGTAAAAATATCTTTTTTATTTTGATTATTTTTTTACTATTCCTTTTCAAGTTTTCCACACTTAATTCTGATTAAAATGGGTAAAAGAATAACAATGAAGAAACTAACAACGTATCCTGCAACAGACATAATTGTTCCTAATTGAAGTCTGGTTAAAATAGCTATCAAAGCGCAACCACAATATACTACATTAGATGATAAAAATGCAAATCTAGTTGGTTATTATTTATTAGCCAAGAACATAGAGAAAAAGTTGCTTCTTGAGCCAAATACTATGATAGGATAGACACCAATAATATATACACAAAGACCGATTCTAACAATAATGTTGAAGACATCAGTATCTGAGAAGTATTCAAGAATCGTATCACCAGGATTTCCATCACTATTTAATAATTAAATAAATATTAATAAGAATAAAGGTAAATAAATTAAACCAATCATTTAAAAACATTTAATTAATTAATTAATTAATTAATTTTGAAGCTATATTCAATTAATAATTCTGGTGGGGGATGAAAGGCTAAATTAATAAAAAAAATTTGCTTACATAGGTGATTTTCCAGAAATAGCTAGAACACCGAAGAGGGATATAAGAATATAAGTGATAAATGTGATCAAGTAGCAAACAAAAGTGTCTCTTTCATTTTTAGTTTAATCTTTATTGTCTCTAAGAATAGGAATAATTAAACAGTGAATTTAGAAACTGAGAATGAAGACTCCAATAAGGTTATATATCTTGGGAGTAAATAAAGGTGTGTCGTCAAAGTTAATACCATCTGTAACATTGGTACCGAATTTAACAATTGCGAATAAGACTATAATACCAACAGAAAGGAGACCATATTGAGTGATTTTCATAATAAATGAGAGATCTCTCTTGGCGAGAATAAGGAAAAAGAAACTAATTGTTGCAATACCACACCATTCATATGAGAATTTATCAAAGGTGGCTTCATCTCTTTTAGCTACATCAACATTAAATGCACCTTCTAGGAAATATTTGACAAGAGGGAAAAAGAAGGAATTGAAAAGCAAAAAGTAGATTATAGAAACTAAGAATAGTAAAATTGAATTAGCAGCAGTATATATTGTCTTCCAGGTCTTACCGAGAAGTCTTTCGATAGTATCATAAAGATCTCTTTCATGAGGTTGACAATATCTGACACACCAGATGCAAGTTTTATATAAGAAGGCACCAACAACAAACATACAAATAAATGAAGTTATGATACCATTTTCTTTGAAAATGGCAGGAAAAACTACAATAGAAGAACCCATCATAGTGTTGGCAGCTGCTATCCAGCTTCTCCATGAAGGGTTTTTTTCTTATTTAACTTAACAAGGTTAAGAAATTTCTGATGAAGAAGATGAGGAATTTTTTCCTTCAATATTTGAATTAGATTTGATTTCCTAATCTGATTAGGATTTTTCTGGAGTTTGTTTAGAGTTAATTTAGCAATTAGTAGTGAAAACTGGATTAGTCAATTAGTTTACATTCATTAATGGGTCGGATTGAGCATTTTAAAGTTGAATTTCCATGGAAATAGGGTGAACCTAATGAATTTAATCACCCTTTATGTCAATATTAGAGCTGGAGTTCTAGTTTTTAATAGGAGCCATTAGAGTGATTGATAGTTATGTAATTTTATTGTTAAATTAAATGATTTTTTAATTAATTTTTTAATTATTGATTTGTGAGTTCTCCTAGAAGTCTAATTTAATAGTACCAGAATTACAATAGTGTGTAAAATTTTTAATTTTGATAGAACAAAAATCCATTATTAAAATTTATTTTACAATAAATAATCATTTTAAATAGATGCAATGATGAAGAAAATGTAAGTTAATTGACTAGATAACTAGAAAAGGAAAATATAGTTACATATATTTATGTTGTTTAGTTCTATTTATTTTTAGATGATAAATTGGTTGTTCGATTTTATAGAGTTAAGTTAATTTTTGGAATATCTTAAATATGTCCTAAAAGTTAAGATTTTATAGCCTGTCTGTACTTACGAAATTTTATTTTAGATCTTATCTTTGGAAATTGCGAAATATTTTTTTAATTTAGTTTGAAATGTAGGATTTAATGCATCATGAAAAGTGAAGCGTAGCATATACTAATAACAAAACTTGAAATTGATTAATACTTACTTTAATCACATTGATGTCAGACTGATACAGTAATAATTAGTTTTTCAAGATTTTTAACAATGATTTTTTAGATTAACTCAAGATTTGCATAAACTAATTAACAGAAAAGATACTCTTAACAATACACATATTGTTAAATAAATTGCAGTACAAACCAAAATTTACTTAACTTTGACCACCATTTTAAGGTCTCTCCTAGGATAAAAATTTGAAGTAGAAGAATATATCAAATAAGGTATTCAATTTGATATATGCTTTTAGTAAGAAGTAATATATGTTTTTTTTCAAAACATAAATTGATATCACCCATTATTGGGATATAGAAGAAATCTAGAAATGAAATCTAACAATAATGTATTGCATAAATTTGCATTGAATTTGGTATCATGCATTTTAAATATTATTTGAAGGGAGCAGTAAATTAAAAAATGAATGAGGGTTAGATTTATATTTTAATCAAATTTAAATGTAATTAAAAGCATGTTTGCTTAATATTTCAAAATTTTAATTTAATCTGGCATTATGTTTTATTTAAGATTAAATTGTAAAAGAATTAGATCATATACCCTTGTAACTTTGACTAAAAAATATCAAAATTATATATTAATTAAGTACGTATGCTATCGAACTACTTAATATTACTCAATAAAAGCATGCAACATCTACTTATTATTCCTAATAACATCTTTCTTATATAATATAAATGACAAATGATATTTAAGTGAGCAAATATCAAACTCTTCTCCCATTTTTCCATAAATTTGCCCCTCTTTTAAAACAAAATTTATGCACATAGTATCCATTGCAAACTAATTATCTAAAAACCACGTCCTATAGCATAAATTAGAAATCCTATTCATTTCTTTTCTTACTCCTACTTTATTTCAAAGCCAATAAAAAAATATTATTAAAATAACAATATCCTTTCTCTACACATAAAATGAATGAAAAAAATAAACAATAATAATTTTATTCCCATTCACATCTATAATAATAAGAATAATTTTTTTTTTCTTAAATATTATATCTTTGAGGGGTATTTTGTTTATATGAAAACTTTTTACTCTTTCACTGTAGATAGAAGTTGTGTTGTCATATTTTATATAAAGCCTAACTTTTTTTAAATTGATTACATAATTATTCAAAATGTAGCTAATTATTTTATTTGTTATTTAGATTTCTGTAATCACATTCAAGTAAATTTTGTGAGTAAATATAGCTAAGTAACTCATAAATCCACTCAAGTAAATCACCTTTTATTTAAATTAATAGGTTGATCTATTTCTTAAACAAAATTAACTAAAAAAATTTGATTGCTTAAGAATTTTCTGTTTGATTCTAACCCTACTTAACTCATATCCAAAACTATCCAATCAATCTCACGATAACAAGATTTTCTCAAAATTCCTTAACTTTCCATTTTAAATATTTCCTCTAAAAGCCTTTTTAAATTAAATCTCCATTTTTGTATTTTCTCTAAAATCCAAATGAAAGTAATTATTTTATCATGTTGATTTATCTTAAAATCATTTTCTTTTGAACTTTTGAATCTTAATTTTTTTGTTAAAAATTTTTTAAAAAGCGCTCGATGTAGGGATCGAACCTACGACCTTGCGGTTAACAGCCGCATGCTCTAACCAGCTGAGCTAATCGAGCTTCAAAGTTTTTAATCTGATATCTAATCTTTATTTTATAAATTTTTGTGTTATTGAACTATTGCGTAATAAACATTTCTAATACAAATAAAATTTACATCAAATTGTTGTAATATTTAAATTTGTTATAAAATGATAGATTGATTTATAAATACCAGAAATTATTTTCAATATTTGTAACAAGAAATTTAAAAATTGCATCATTAATCTTCAAAGATATGCTTTTTCAACTCTGTTTCATGATTTCTATTCCTTTTTATTTAGTTTTATTCTAATTTAAATAACTTAAAAAAATATTTTCTTATAAGGTGTAATAATAGAACTTCACAATTTTTAAATAAAAAGAATATCTATTAAATAAAATATTCAAATCATTTAGCAATTGCATAAAGAAATTCCATGTAAAATTATAAATAAATATATATATCAATTGATTTTTTAATTTACATTAATCAAAAAAGAATAACTTATAAATATCAGAATTCTTTAAAACAAAAAACATTTTTTTATATGAAATCAAAGAAACAAAATTAAAAAATTAGAGAAAGAAAAAAAATTATATTAATATGAAATCAATACTAATAAAAAGAGGAAACTAGATAACTAATTTGGTAAATTAAATTTGACACTTATGTTTTGAATCTATAAATATTGGCACTTTTATTAAAATTTTTCTAATTAGATTTGGAAATAAAACATATTCTAAATATCATTTTATCACAATTCCATTATTTTATCCAGAATTTTAATAGATTATTCTAGATTTTACAATTAAATCAATTTTTTGAAGTCAAAATTGATATTTTAAAATTAATAATTCTAATTTAGTAATAATTTAAAAAAAATAATATTTAAGTTGAAGCCTGAGACGAGACTTGCAGGCTAGATAAACTAGAAATGCAGGTTTACTATAATTGACTATTGACATATTGTAGAAATAGTTTCAATATTAATAATGCGCTTTTGAATGAATGAATAAATAAATTAAGAGCCATTAATTAATTTTAGCAGGTTTTTAGATATCTGTCTGACTCATATTTGTTTTTTTTTTTTAATTTTTTTGACATTCTTTTAAATATTTTTTTATTAAAAATTTCTTTTAATTATATTTTAAAGTAATAACTACGTTGATGAAATTGGTACATATGGATTAGCATAGGGAATAGCAAAATGTTCTAATCTCTAAAATTTTACTCTTTGCTTTGAGTAAAGTGTTTCACATTATTAATAATGTATTTTTGAACAAAAGAACAAATAAATAAACACTTTAATTTATGGACAACTGGCTCATTTGAGTTATTTTATGATATTTGTTTGAAGAATTAATTAATTTGTATTTCCTTGAATAGAAGGGTGCATAAGGATTAGGATTTGAGTTAGAGTTAGCAAGATGCTCAATTCTCTAAAATTTGACTCTTGACTTCAAGTAAAAACAGTGATTATATTAAACACTTTTTTTAGATTAAGAAATTTAGATTTTAATTTATGAATTAATTTTTATTTATTGATGTTTTTTTTATTTCTTTTAAATGTTTCTTTATTCAATACTTTAATTTACTTTTTAAAAGGGAAAATTATATTGGATTAGCAGGTGCAGAAGAATTAGGATCCGAGTTAGCAAAGTGTTCTAATCTCAAAACTCTGACTCTTTACCTAAAGTAAAAACAGTGTTTCAATACTAATATGCATTTTTGAATGAATGAATACATTTTTTAATTCATGAACTATATGATTTGTTGGCTGACTTGATATTTTTTGGCTCATTAATTTTTATTGGTTGTTTTCAGATTAAATCAAATTTTTATGTTTTCTCATTCATTTAAATATTTTTTATTTAAAATTTCTTTTTATAATTTTTTAAAAGGTGTTGTGGTATTGAAGAAATGAGAACATAAAGATTAAGATCAATATAAATAAATCTAAAAGACTAGTTGAATTATCATTAAAATTTTGAAATAATTATTATTTGTAAATTAAGTACTTAGATTACATTAAAAAAAAAAATTATTATCGTACATTTTTTAACTGATTAAAATTGTTTTTTTTAAAAATTAAACTAATTTTAAAAAATGTCAAACGTTGAGATTCTGCTAAAGAAGTAATTTGAAAAATGAAATAACTATTAATTATAAGCAAAAAATATTTAAAATACTATCTAAATATTTTAATAGATATATGATTTTGGAAGACTTGACATTTCACAAATTAATTTAATTACAAATTTCTTTACTTATTTTTTTAAAGAAATTATTTAATAAAACAAGTTATCTTCTTTTAAATTTCTTTTCTTTGTTTGTTTGTTTGCTTGGTTTCTTTCTTGTTAATTTGATAGCTGAATAACTAACTATCTAGCTTGATGGTTACTTGATAATTTAAGGTTTGATGCAATTTGTTCTAAAAAAAGATTAATTAAATTTTGATTGGAATTTTAGAAATAAAAGACAATTAGTTTGAAAGTGATATTACATAAGAAGTACTAATAATATTAATTATTTTTTAATTATTTAAAATATTTTTAATAAAATTGTTTGTGATGGAAAATTATTTGAATAAAAAAGGTCATTTTTTTGTGGTTTTTATTAAAAAATCAATTTTTTTCAAAACGATTTGAATAAATTTGTAGGAGAAGGTCTAAATGAAGGTCAATATCTAGTTATTCATAGCTAGGAGTAGGAAGACGCCTATGATCATTATTCTGGATATCTTTAAGAGTTTCAGGGGGATATTTTATTAATTTAGTCATATTTTCAAAAATTTAGCGCTCATTTAAAATATCTGCAAATATTTTTGGGAAACTCTCATGAACTCTTACAGATGATGTAAAAGATTTATCAACGTTATAGTTTTATGCCTGCTTAGAGTCATCCAGTAGGAGTAGACAATTAACAAAGAATTTTACTTCTTCAATCTTATCTTCTGATGTTATGTTAGCTCCTTCTTGAGCATAGAGCATTTTTATAAAGACTTTACATCTATTATTTTCATTTGCCATAAGCATTGCTTATTGAATTTCTTAAATCATTTTTTATTCAGCAACTTTCTTTAGTCCAAAGCGATGAATAAATTATTCATAAGTGACAACATGGAGAGGATTTAGTGCATTATTATTCTTAACAAGTTTAATTAGATCACTATACACCATTGATAAAGTTTTATTGATTTATGGAAGAAATTTATTTTTCTTTAAATCAGGTTTACTTTTAATGAATTACCTGCTTATTTCAATCAATAAATTATTTGCTGCTTCTGTATGAATAGATGTTGTCTTTATATTATTACGTGTAAGTTGACTAAAAGGTATTATATTTAATGATTTAGTTGGATTTTAACTGTTGTTTACAATTGTTTCTTGCTTTGTTGTATTCTTTTTCTATCTCTTTTTAGCTTCATTCTCATCCTTGTCTAAATCTTTTAAAGAAGGAATCCTGAACTCTGAGCTGCACTGACTATCATCTTCAGCTCCATTTTCTCTATATCTATCTTATGAAGTATCAGGCATGCTCGTGATTGAATTTAAGTGGTTGCTTTATTATTAATAAGGCTAAACAGAGCTACTAAAGCTTGTCCTTTTCATATTACTAACATTAATTGATGTATCCTATTACCCTCTTTGTTGGCTATTTTTTCTCATTTGACTTTAATTAGTACCAGATTAACTCGAATAGACTTCTTTATTCTACTATGATAGAGATTAATGATTGGAATATCTTTTCTTAAATTAATCTTATTATTGAGGAATCTATTTTATTTCACTCACACTTCTTGTCGATTTGTAATTTCTCATATCAAGCTCACTTACAGCTGTGATCTATCTCTAACTGTTCTAACTTCCACTATACGCAGAAATCATACTTACTTTCCTGTTTAATTACTTAGACTAATCTTAGTTATCTATTATTTATTTCGTCTCTTCAGAATCAAAAGGCTGCTATTATAGTGTTGTATTCATTAACTAAGTCCTAGATGTCTGATCAATCACCAAATCTGAGTCCATAGACTCAAAACTCAGCTCCTCTACCTTAATCATCATTATATTCTAAAGCTACATTTTGTTTAAAATAAATGATAAAATAACAAATTCTTCAAAATTCAATATTATTGTAATATTTTTATTCATTTAAAAATAAAAAAGTATTTATATTATTCTTTTCTTGATATTTTTTTAGATTTTATTTAATGAAAGTAAATTCTTTTTATTTATTTTTAAGTATTTTTCTTTATCGTTAGAATAAATTTGAAATTAAATTTGAGGGTTTTATGAGAAAAGAATACCTTTTTATAATCTTCTGATAAATGTAGTAGTTTTGATATTTGCAATTAATTTTAGTCTTTGACAATTTGTAATTAATTTTCTAGATCAGTTTTTTATCTATTCATTTCTAACTCTGTTTATTAGTGACGTATAAATTTATCTTTAACATTTCTAACAAGCTTTTCCTAGATTTTAATTTTTTGTTCAATCAATTTTTTACACTCATACAATCCTTCAGTTGAAATATGTTCTTTTTAAATAGCAGTTTCAATAATATTTTTTAGTTCTAATGATATATGAGTGCCTTTTAAACTATCCAATTCAATCTCAGTTTCAGATGGTATTCTTATATGAACCTCCTTGACTGTTTGAACAGCTACACATTTTTTATTAAATTATTCAAAGAAACTGTTATTTAAGTCTTTATCCCAATACTCTTCTCCAACTCTATATTTTCATAAAAATTATTTATTCTTCTGTTAATAAAAATTTAATATTTTTAAAAAATAAAATGTATACTTTATATCCATGATATTACCAGTGTATTCTGTTTATTAAGCACAAGAACAAAGTTCATGGATTTCTGTTTGAGTGTATATTGGTAGACTTATTACTTTACATTAAACTGATGAATCAGTTACTCTATTTTTTTTATTATCCAATTCTGTAACAAGAACTTTTTCTGTATTTGTTTCTTTTTCCACTAAATTAAAAATGGAAAAATCAGTTTAAGTTTAAGAATTTTTGATATAATCTTAATCATCTAAATGAAATCCTATCTTTAAATCTGTTTAATCTGATTCATTATCAACTTCTTAAATTATGTTTTGCAACTAATTTTCAACAGGATCTATTATATATTCTTTTAAAATTTCATCCATATCCTATTGATAAAATAAAATTAATTAGAAAACTTAAAGTATATTAAGATATTATCTAGTTGGTTTGAATGAAAAGAAATAAGCTTTAATTTATTTTTAAAAACTAACTAAAATCAAATCTAAAAGAAAAGAAATAGAAAAATTTCTAAATTAATTCAAATCCAATTTAAATAAATTTATTTATTTATTCCATCTCAATCTATTTTTGCTAAAAAAGTCCTACCAAAAAAAATTAGATATTTTTAGTGCATACTTGAATTCATAAAAAAGTAATAAATTATTACTCTAATTAGATATTTTTAATGAATACTTGAATTGATAATAAGTAAGAAAGAAATATATTACTCTATATCCCTCCCTTAAGCTTATCATAATTTATTTATCTTAATTAAAATTGAATTCATAGGATTGATAATATTTCATTTATTCAAATTATGTTTTTGAATTAAATTTTAAGAAGAAAGCAACCATTTCATTTGATTAAAAAGCAACAAGTATATTATTTTTATCAAATGTGTGTTTTTGTTAAAAATTTATTATTTGTTAAGATTGAATTAATAGGATAACAAGTGATTTAAATTTGTTATTTTTTTCATCCATAGGATAAAAAAATCATTTTGATGTAGAGATTAAATATATTGTTGAATGTGTCCAAAAATCAATATCATTTCTTCTTATTCAAATTTACTCCAATTACTGTAAAATAAACAGTATTTGATGAACTGAAATTATATGTTTTGGTTCAAGATAAATAAGAAAAAAAACTTTTAAATGAAGTAAAAAATTAATTATTTTATGACATCTCAAAACCGTCATTTTACTTGTTAAAATTTACTTGATCTTAAGGTTAAAATAGTAAAATGATAAGATCAACCCTCATTTAAATTAATTACTGAAGTTATGTTTTAAGCTTGAAATAAATAAGAAAAAACACTTTTAAGATAAAGAAAATTCTTTAATAAATAATATCAAAAAAGAGTCTTTTTTCAAGTTAAATTTTACTTGATTTTAAGTAAGACTGAATTAATAGGATTAAAATTTGGAATCAAATTTTGATTAAAAAATCATGTATGTGGATGAGAATAAAGCTTTAAGATTTAGAAATATTGATAGTGATTTCAAATGAGTTTGTTTGTTTAGAGATTAATAAGATTACAATGTGCTGCTGAATTTCATTTTGGTCAACGTGCATTTTAATTTATTAGGAGATTTCTTTGATGCTTTTTTGGACAGGTATTCTTTTGTTTTTTGTAAGTTCGAAATACTTTCTTTGATATTCTAAAGCTTCTCTCCATGTACAGTCTTCGTGTGACATGAGGTACTTAAGATGTTCTCTGATTGAGCTGTTGAGCTCATCTTGAAGATAATTAATAGAATTTTATGACATTTTATATAGTTTTTCAAGTTTCCTATCTTTTTTTCTAAGATATCTGTTTTCTTGTATTTATTTTTCAATGAAGCTGTCTCTGTCAGCAATTTGACTTTATTGTTTATTGATGATTTTGAGGTCTTCATTGATAGTTTTTTAATACTTTTAATGAAGTTCTTAAATATTTTTTGATAAATCTTTTTCCATCTAAGACTTTTACTTCTCTAAGAATATAAATAGATGAGTCATTAATTCCATAGTACTATCCCAGATTTCCTGAAGGACAAATGCTCTTTCTTTGCAATCTAAAGAAATTTGTCTTATCAATTCTTCTAAGCAGCTACTGTAAATATTTTACCTCAAAACAAAAATATCATCTTTAGTTAAAGGATCTTTAGACAACAGTTCCTTCATTTTCATTTCCAAGTAATTCTTAACCTACAAAGCATCTTATCTTTTTCCTAGCTATCCTCTAATACTATATAATATTATTAACAAAAAGAATAATTAAATTTCATTTAAAATATCTATCTTGTATATAATTATCATGATAAAAAACTAACTCAAAAAACATTTATTCATTTTCTTGTTTTACTTCTACTTTTTGTTTTTCATATTTTTAAACATGTTGCCTGATAAAATTTGAAAATTTATTTTATTGAATAAAGAATATTTGTTAGTTTATTTATTTATTTGTTTGTTTGTTTATTGTATGTTTGTTTGTTTACAATTAGTTGTGACTGACTATGTTTTTAGCAGGTGGCTAAGGTAGTTAATCTAGGAGTGTTGTAGAATGATTTCTTCTTGAAGTCAAAAATCCAGAAGAAACTTGTTAAATACTCCCTTATAAAATCCTTTAATCGTCTATAATTTTAAGACTTTTTTAATTATTAGGTAAAATTGATGATGTTCCATATGAAGAATTACTGAAGCTGCTAGCCTAAAAACTTTTTTTTTTTCTTGGGGTTTAAGGCTTTGATGTTTAATTGTAGAAAGATAAAGATGGTTGAAAGTTACTGCTGTATATTTCATTGATTTCTTATGATGATGTAGGTAATAATATGTTAGGTTTGCTTTGTAAATTGTTTGAACTTAAAGGTACAGTTAAAGAGGTACCAGTTTATGCACCAATCAAGGGAGATGATCTGAGGGAAAGATCACCACTTTTTTAGACATTTAAGAAAGTTTTAAACGCATAAGAATCTATTTTAGCATACATATTTGTTTGGTAGTTTTTTTATAAACTTTATTTTTTTTAGAGTTATTCTTCATCAATGATTTTGCTAACAAATTATAAAGTAGTTGATGTATCTCCATCAATGCTATTCCCATTATTTGTAATCTTTATTTGCATTAACTTCTTTTTTTATTATTGTAGTTTCTAATCGTTTAAGAATATTTTATTGTTCATTTGATTCTGTTCACTTTCATGCAGGTATCGCATCTTTTGAAGGCTTTTAAATTCTTCCTTTTTTAACTATTATAAACTATCTTAAGAACTTAAATTTGTAATTGCGTCAGAAAGACTCTTGCTAGAGTTAATGTGTTGCTACTGCAGCTGATGCGGATGCGACATTTAAGCAGGCACCTGCAAAGTGTTTTGTAAAATTTTTTTTCTTGGACTCTAAAGCATCTTGAGAGTGTCTAACTGATGCTTGCTTTTAAATTTGATTTAATAAGAAGGTGTGTAAAATGCTAGCAAATATATATATAGCTAGTAGAGAGAGAGTTTGTGAATGCAATTAATTATTGAATAATTATTTAGATAAGAGCGGAAGAAAATTAAATTGTAATTAATTTCTATTCACTTATTGTTTATGTTTAATTGAAATTAAAAGATTCTTTCTTCAAATGGTTATTAATTAGTTAAGATTTCACTCATTATTAAAATAATTCATCTTAATTGCCTTCTCATCCTTTCATTTATTTTGCTAAAATCAGTATCTCTGTTTTTTTATACTGAGGCACTCTATAATTTCTGGTCATTAATTGTTTTCTATTATTTCTCCTTCAATCAATTTTTATTTTTCGCACTCTTTTTCAAACTCAAAGTATTCTTTTTTAAATCAATCTGACATAACAAACAATTCAATCATGTATATCTAGTTAAAATATTTTAAAAGAATGCCTTTTTTAAATGAACTTGTTAAAATTTAGAATTTTTTCAACTGTAAGCTAAAAATTTTATTGAATATTTATTTATTTCTCCCACTTTTTGTTTTTTTCTTTCATCTTCTTCTATCTATTTTATTTGTTTGTTAAAAAAATGCTTTATTCTCACATAAAATATTAAATAATAATATATTTTTTAATATTAAGCTAAAATAAATGCTTAATTCTACTTTACGCTGAATGTAATATATTTATTTAGTTACTATTTTCTTTTATGTATTGTATTGCATTTATCTTCTTTTAATAATCTAAAAAAATGCTTAAATATTTGATAATAATATATTTCTCCAAACTAAGCTAAAATACTTGCCTTATTCAACTGTAAGCTGAGAATAATACATTTATTTTTAATACTATTTTCATATATGGATAGTACTTATTATATCATTTATGCTTAAAGAATGCTTAATTATCAAATAAAATATTACAGAATAATATATTTTTTAAATTAAATGATGCAGAAAATAATATCAATAGACATTAAAATAAAAACTAAATAAATCCTTAAATATTTAGCTTACAGTAATCTAAATTATGCTTCAATATCTGATAAATTAAAATTTAGCTCACATTTAAACCTTATCAATTGTAACCTTAAAATAATATATATTATATATATCTTTTTAAATAATTTAATTTCTTTTAAAACTGTTAAAAATGCTTAAGTATCTCATAAAATCTTTTAAAACTGTTAAAAATGCTTAAGTATCTCATAAAATCTTTTAAAACTGTTAAAAATGCTTAAGTATCTCATAAAATATTTTATAAGAATCTCTTTTTTTAAGTAAAACTATCATCATTTACAATTTATTAAACTGTAAGCTAAAAATTATATTTTAATTTAATTGAAGTACTTATTCCATCATTTATCTTTCTATAAATAATATGCTAAATAATATTTCGAATTTGCTAATTGCATCATTTGTCAAAAGAAATAGCTCAAAAGTTCTTAATAAAAACTAAATTATATTTATTATTCTATTTTTATTCAATATTTTTAAGACTGATTTCTTTTGACTAAATTTTAGTTTCTTATCAAATTTTCAAAAAAATTCATCAAATACAAAATTCAAATTTTAATTAGTCTAAAGTGTCAACATCAAAAAATCAAACTATCGAAAACAAATACAATATAAAATAAGAAAAATAAATACAAACTTTGGCTTTATTTATTCCTTTTTAATTTAAGTTGTAAAAACTTATTTTTAAATTTAAAATTTTGAATATGCTCGCTCAATCAGTTTTTAACTCTTTTCTTAATTCTGGCTCTTCAATATTATCGGAGCTTCTACTTCTTACTTTATCGCTCTTTGTTTGAGTTTATTGTTTCTGAGCCTTTAAGAATTACTTAAAGCACTATCTTACAGCAGCCTCTTAGAAAGAATTTTCTAAACCCTATTAATTATATGAATAAATATATTTAACCTAATTAAAAAATAACAAAAAGTTTACATTATAAAAAAGATTTGGTGAAAAGAATTTATCTAACTCTATAACTCCCACATACTTAAACAAAGTGCTTTGATTTTTAGATTTATTTAATATTTTTTCAATAGATTAAGATCCAAAGTGATTAGATTCTGCTCTTCCTATCAACCTCTCATCTTAATATAGCAAAATACCTTGATGCTATTCTGCTGAGGTGTTTTTACGAGTAGTTGTTCCTTCTATTTAAAAATATTTCCATTAATTCTAATGAAAATTGATTTAAAGAAATAAAGAAATACCTTTTGCTTCTGTGTTTGATGAATCTTATTCTTGTGCTGTTTGAGCTGTTTAAGCTTAACTTGAAGCTGATTAATCTGGATTGTAATTTGTTTACTCATAAATAGTAACTTTACCTGACTCTTTAACCATAGGGAAATTATCTATATTTAATTCTTTCAAGAATCTCATTCCTTTTTACTTAGCAAGAATGTTTTGATATGATAAAAATTCATATCTTTATCCATTAATACAAAAATGCATGTTTTCAGGTGTTTTTACATATAAATGTTAAAGATAACTTTTTAAGCTAAAATCAATTAATTTTTCAACATGTTCTTTCTTCTCCTTAAAGAAATTTCTCTTCTTAGATACAATATCAGGTTTGTTGGGACTATATTAAAATTCGTATCCTTCTCTGCCTTCAAGAGGAATACGTTTTAAATCGAAAATATAAATATAATTTCCTTTGTCATGCTTGAAAAGCTATTCTTCATTCATTAAATGAGCAATATTATTCAAAATAATTCTTTTATTCTAATCACCGCTCTCTGTCAAATAAGCCTTCTTTTTCATATCAATGCTAAACAAAAAGATAATGCATTCCTATAAATTTGGATTTACCTTTCCACTAGAGCTTATTAAACCTAAAAGAATAAAAATAGAGTTAAAAAAATACATTAAATAATATTTATAAAAGATAAATGCTGCTTACCTACGTTTAAGATGTTATAAGTCTTATTCTTGGAAATAAAAAGAACATTTTGACCTAATCTCAAACCAGCAAGTTTAATATTGTTTCCATATTAAGCCTTAGATTATAATTATATTTCATCTTAGATTAATTCCTTATGAGCCTTGTTATATTAGATACATTTGTAACTATCAAATTTGTACATTATATCAATAAAATCATTATGTGGAAAACCTTCGCTATCATCATAAATCTATAAGAATAAGTTATGATTATCAATGATATTCTTATCAATTGATTAATTCAATAATTATCCATTGCATTTGCTCTAATTGGAATTATTATTCACTCCCTAGCTAACATCCTATAAATTTTAAGAACTTCCTGTCTTATTATTCTAATTAGCCTAAGATTATGTATTAATATAAGTCTCCTTCCTCTTTTGGTACATCAAGTTAATTTAAATTGTACTAGCAAATCTATTTATCAAACAAATATTTTAGCATTCAATTATTTTATTTTTTTAAACTGGATTATTATCATCATTTATTCATTTTATAATAAAGTTTTTGAACATTTCAAATTAAATTTATTTTATTTCGTCTATTTTTCGTTAAAAATTTATCAAAATAAAAAAGCAATTTTTTAAGATGAAAACTTTGTTTTTGATTGAAATTTAACCGATTTAGACAATTTAAAAATTTTGTTTTTAAAGCATTTAAAAATGAAATTTTTCTCTAACCTATTTCAATTTTAATCTTTCTTTTACTATGAAATATTAATTTTGGAAATATTTTCTTTGATTGCATTTTAAATGATCTCAAACCTTTTTTATTTAATATTTTTTCTCTATATTTCTTTAAAGATTGATTAATTTTAAAATTGCCTGCAACTGTATTTTGTAGACAAATTAACTCTAAGCTTATTTTGAAGTAATGTATCTATTTTTTTCAAGATTAATTTATGAAAATTTTGTTTTATTTTTTAGAAATTCTCAAAATTTTTTAAGAAAATAAAAATGATTTTAAGAAAGAAGAAGAGTTTTTTACTGTGATTTGGCGTTATGAACAAGCAAACCAAAAGCAGTGAATGGCCAGCCAATTAGATTTGAAATAGAATTTAAGAATGACATAGAAATATATGGCTATCTAATAGTCAAAATAGAATCTTCTTGAAGTTGTTAATGTTAGTGCTAATGACCTTATTATGCCATTTCCTTTTTCAATGCTTTATTTCTTTCTTGTTATCTGAGTTTTTCTTCACTTTCTAATACAGAATCATCCTTGGAATCTACATCATATTGATCTAATTTAGCTCCACTAGCTGATCTTTTTTCATCATTTTCTTCTTTGATGCTAGGGTCTTAATCTTCCTCTTATTCTTCTTTTATTTCATTTTCATCTTTTATTTAAAAAATTTAATTTTTAAAATTAAACATCATCAAAAATGTATTGAAAATAAATACCTTTTTTAACAATAGGTTTACCATCAATTTCAGTATCCATTTCGTTTTCATTCTTTTCTTAAATTTGGTTTTCTTAATTTTCTTTGGCTTCATCTGAAGATTTTTCATTGCAAGCTTCAACCTTATTTTCAATTTCTTCTTAATTATCATTTCTTTCTGCTTCATCTTCTGCTTGTTAATTTGCTTATTCATCATTTCCATTTTCTGATTTTTCAGATTCAACAACTATTTATTCAGCTCCACTATTTGATTTGCTTTATTTATTGCTTGAATCATTTTCTTTTGATCTGGGTCTATCTACCTCTGTCTCATTACCTCCATCTTCACCTTTATTTTCATTTTCAAAAACTTCTGGATGCTTTAATTGAATATCTTCCCTATCAACATCTATTCTAATGTTATCTTCATCATCTATTTAATTGTTTTTCAAATCTTGTTCTAACTATTTTTGCTTTTCCTTTTGCTAATCTGTTAAATTGTAAACAACTTCACATGTATTGCATGTTTTTTTAATTTCCTTTTAAATTAATAAGATGATTATTCAAATCAATTCAATACTATTTTTTTACCTAGGAATTACTCTGCTACTTGCTTTCTTCAACATAATTAAGCTAAAGAACCAAAGTTTAATCTGAATGGCAATTATTATCCTCCTTTAAAAGTCCTCCAAAAATAATAATTTAATCCTATTTAATAAATAATTCAAATTATTCATTTTTTCTAAGAAATCAAGTATTGATTTTACTTAATAAACAGAACTTGAAAGAGAAATTATAGGTTTGAGTGGGCATCTGTGCTTCTTGTGAGGAACTTCAATCCAAACATTATCTTCAATATCATAAGCCCAAATGTCATCTAACTTAGTTTCTTATTTTTCACCAGCAATAATAAATATGTATCTACTTTTGAAAACACACATAGAATGTGAAGCTCTCACACATGGCTTTTTATCTTCATTTTAAGAAATAACTGTCAAAATTTCAACAATTTCTGATTTTCCTTCACCCAACATATTAAACTGTTTATTTTAATAAAACCAATTTATATTTTGCATTTCATTTCACATTTAGAAATTCAACAAAAATTAATATTTTGCTTTTAATTCATTTAAATTTTACCTTTAACTTGTAAAAATCATTGTAGAAAACATCATCTTGACCAACAGATTTTCCTTATCCACCAAAAACATAAACAAATCCATTAACATTAGTCATGGAAAAGCTATCACGAGCTTCAATTTAATTACCATGCTTATTGGTAACTTCTCTCCAAGAATTATTTTATGTATCAAAAATATACATGTCATCATAAACAACAAATTCTTCAGCTTCTTTACCATTTGTACCTCCAAAAACAACCATGTATCTATTAATTTCCAAATTAAATAAATAAATAAATTATTAATTAATTATTCGCAATATCTATTTTTCTTATTTGAAAGAAGATCTACTTATTGATTATTCTTATTATATTTTTTATTAATAAAATCTATCTATCTATTTATCACTTTGCACTTTGCGAGCGAAAATCAAATCATTTAAAAACTAAAAAACTTATTTCTCTTTTCTTTGTTTCAATATAAAATTTTACCTGTCATCGAGAGAGCAAGCTTAATGACTTTCTCTGACCAAAGGCAATGTGCCAGTAGCATCAATTTTTTTCCATTCATGCTTTTTAGTATCAAATACAGCAATATCATTCTTGACTCTTTCATCTGGAGTTTTGCCACCAAATAAATATATTTTTTCTTAAATAAGACAAAGAGAGTGGGAATCTCTGTGTTCTGGTGCAGTAGAAGTATTACATGCTACTTTTTCCCATTCATATGTCTCACAATCAAGACGATACATTTACTCTTTTGCTACATAAGGGTATATATCATCAATATACCCACCAATCAAATACATGTATTGTCCTACTACTATTGTTTAATGACCCCAACGCTCTAAAGGATAATTTGGGGCGGTCTTTGATTTAGCTTCAATTTACTTTTCTTATTCAACTTCCTCATCTTCTGGTCCTTCACTTACTAATTTCTATTTCTTTTTTGTCTTATTTAACCATTTATTGTTAGTGAAAGGGTTCTTAACATCAATTAGCTAAGTATCTCTTTCGCTACGACTTAATTCCTCCCTATTTTAAATAAACAATGTGACTTTTCAGCTTATTTAGCTCAATTAATTCTTACTTGGAGTCAGGGCTCAACATCAATCCTACTACTTTAAGATTTAATAATTGCTTTGATTGCTAACTTCAAAAAATATATTTTAGATCTTTATCTAATAAATATTCAAAGTCTTTTAATTTAATTAATTATAAAATTTAGGTAAAGTTTTAAATAATATCAATCAAGTCCGCAGCCCTCCAAATTTTTTACTAAATCTATAATTAATTCATTTTTATTTTGCAAATTATTAAGAAATATTTGCATTCATTATTAGCAAGTCATATAAACGCTTTAAAAATCTTTTTTACACCTTAAAACTTACATAAATTTTAAATTTACTATTACCACACCTAAATAAGATATTTTAAAAATTTTTTTAGACATTCTAAAACTAAACAGGTTAGTAAGCATGATCATTACAACTTTTAATTTTTTAAACACAAAAAAAAAAACAAACATCATAAAAAATTTATAGATTGAAAGATATTTGATAATTTTGTTTCTTTGACCTTTATCATTTATATAGTTTGATTAAGAATTAGCTTATACCAAACTTACATTTAAATTATTTAATAAAAGCAACTAGTTAATTTAATTTTTTTGTTTGTATTCAATTTTTGTTAAAAAATATATCTAATATACAGATTGCTTTAAATATTGGATTTTATGCAAAACTTTCTTAGTATCAAGTATGGTGCTATGTCATTTATTTATTTGGATTCAATTTTTTTATAAAAAATATATCTAATAATCAGATTGCTTTAAATATTAGGTTTTCTGCAAAACTTTCTTAATATCAGGATGGCACAAATTATGTAGATTTATTTTTATTTTTCATTTAGGTTGAGCTTAATCAACAGTTATTTAGAGAATTTTATAAACCTTTGAAAATTATTTTTTTTTTCATTTTAATTTAGGTTTTGAAAAATTTAAATATTTCACGTAAAATTATTAAAATCGAAATAGCAAAAATAGAAATGGCAAAAAAAACAAAACAAAAAAAGAAAGAAAGGATTAAAAAAATGGGTTGTGTTCAATCTACTTCTAAAAAAATGATAATTGGAAATAAAAATTAGGTTTTAAAGATTTAATAAGATAGTAATAAAAGGATTTCAATAATATTATTAGAAACTAATCTAGATTACTTCATAAATAAGTTAAAAGAAATACCTAATTAGCTAATAGATTCAGTTAATTTATCTTTTTCTAAGTTGTATTTGCACAAATGGTGCAAATGATTTAGGAGTAGAACTACCAAAGTGTGTTACTCTTACTGCTTTAAATTTAGATTTATAGTATAGCTGGATTGGTGATAGTGGTGTCAAATATTTAGTAGAAAATCTTTAAAATGGATCACACTCGCTTCATTAAATTATGGGAAAATTGTATTAGTATGAATGGGGCAAAGAACTTGGGAGAAGGATTTTCAAAGTGTCCTACTCTCACTTCTTTGACTATAAATCTAAAGAAGAATTGGATTCTTGATGATGCAAAGCATATTGCAGAAAATTTTTCAAAGATTGAAACTCTTAGTTCTTTAAATTTAGATCTAAGGTCTAACACACTTAATGAATATGGTATCAAATATTTACGAGAAGGACTTTCAAAATGTGCTACTCTTACTTATTTAAGCCTAAATCTACTTGAAAATTATATTTGTGAGAGAAGAGCTAAGTATCTAGGAGAAGTAATTTCAAATACTTTTACTCTCACTTCTTTAAATCTAACTCTAAGATGTAGCTTTAATGATTAAATTGTAAAGAATTTACAAGAAGGACTTTCTAAGTGTCTTTCTATCACTACTTTAGATTTAAATTTTGATGGTTTGAGTGATAAAGGTGCAAAGTATTTAGCAGAAGTACTTTCAAAGAGTTCTACTCTTACTTTTTAAAATTTAAATCTTACTGATATTAGTATTAATGATAAAGAATAGGAAAAATTAAAATTTTTAGTATTTAAGGCTAAGATTGATAACATTAAAAATTCAACTTTGAGAATCGGGCCGTTTATTAATTCTTCACAACTTTTATCATGTTTTTAGTTAAATTTTATAAATAAATACCAATCAGCAGTAACAATTATGCTGATTTTGATAATAGTAGCTGAGAAGTTTGTAATCATGTATATTGATACCCGATTATTTAGCAAAACGTTTTAAACTGCTTTAGTTTAAATTATCTACTAACTATTGTGTTATTAAATTACACCAAATTCTTTTCTTCAATTATAAATATCAATTTATCTGTCTATATCTGTTTTATCAAAAAAGTTGTTTTTAACTTTTGATTTATAATATTAATACTTACTATCATTAATTAATAATTATAGATATGATAATTTTTTAATCATCAAATTACCAGATTTATTCACAAGAAGTTTTAAACTGATCGAGCTTTAAGTATCAAGTAGAGTGTTAAAAAAAATAGACTAAATCCTTTTCTTAAATTATAAAGATCAAATGGTCTCTCTTGATAGACCTTGTAAAAATATATTAAATTTTTGTTTTATTTGATCTATCAAGAAAGATTTTATAGAGAAGGAGTTTGGTAAGACCATTAGTGTACACTTTAATATTTACTTAAAATGAAAAAAATACAATTTATTTTAAAAATTGTTTGTTCATACTTATTTTGTAAATGTTTTTTTAATTTTTTGAATTTTTCAAATTAACAAAACAAGTATTATTTATGTTAACTTAACTTTGGGATGATTGAGTGAGTGTAATTAATTCCTTATTTTTTATCTTAGTGGTTTTAAATATCAATAAAAACTCGTAGTTTATTGATTTTAACAAAATTGGCAAAAGAAATTATAATATTTTTGATACTTTGATTAAAATAAATTCATTTTAATTTGAGGTAGTAAGCAATAGGTGGTTTTGATTGATAAATTGAGAAATAGATATATGAAAGAATGTTAAATAAAAGATAAATAAATAAATAGATACTGATTAAAGATATAAAAGGCTAAGAATAATCTGGATTATTATTAATTAAATATAGATATAGTTGGATATGCATAATAAATAAATAGATCAGAATTAAAAGTTTCTTTTAATCATAAACTTTAATAAGTAAATTAATTAATTAATTAGCATAAGCAAAAAAACAAGCAAACAAATAAACAAAATGATGAAATTATTATTGAAAGCTCCTACTTTTGTTGGTTTGGGAACAATTGGCTACTATTCTTATGAATGGGGCTCTAGATATTTTTATCATAGCATAAATGATAATTAAATTGATTTCATTAAGAGATATGGTAATTGCTATGGCCTTGTCAGTGGAGGTTCTTAAGGATTGGGCAAAGAATATGCTAATGAATTAGCCAAAAGAGGTATCAATCTTGTATTAGTTGCCAGAGGCTAAGAATCTCTTGACAAGGCTAAATAAGAGATTTAAGAAAAATATCCTAAAATAGATG
The DNA here is from genome assembly GCA_000231825.2 of Tetrahymena elliotti 4EA. NCBI lineage: Eukaryota > Ciliophora > Oligohymenophorea > Hymenostomatida > Tetrahymenidae > Tetrahymena > Tetrahymena elliotti. The sequence continues at coordinate 63,490 of JH720366.1, forward strand.
TTAAAACCATTTCTTTTGATTTTTCCACTTCAAATCCTGCTGATTACTAAAAACTTGATTAATAATTGAAAGGATTAGATATTGGAATATTAGTTAATAATGTTGGTGTCTTTTAGTATGGTCCTCTCCACGAATCTAATCCTAAGGATTTAAAAAATTTATTGGTAGTAAACACTTACCCTCTCACATATTTAACATAAAACCTTCTTGCACATATGTAAAAAAGGTAAAATAAAAATCAACAAATTGATTTGATTTTAAAAGCTTTTTTATAATTTTTAAAATAGAATATCAATCTAATTCTATGTATTAATTCTTTTTAATTATTAAATTAGAAACAAAAAATCTTTAGTTATTAATGTTGCTAGTGAAGCAGGAGAATTTGTTCATAAAGAATTCCCTGTTTACAGTGCTAGTAAGAGTTATGATATATAATTTACCAAGTGTCTTCAATAATTCTTCAAGGGAGGTAACGTTGATGTTTCTCTTTTCCTTCCAGGACCAACATACACTCCTCTTGTTTAGAAAATAGATGTAGATTTTAATAAAACACCTTATGGAAAAGCTTATTGTGCAGACCCTTAGCAATCTGCTCAAGATAGTTTTAAGAAAATTGGTTATTAAAATACTATTTTTGGAGATTCAAAGCACGAATACTTTCACTTTATGCACAGATATTTTAGATCACTCTCCGAATACATTTATCCTCAAACTAAGTGATATTTATAATTAATAAAAAAGCAAATCAATAAATTAAGCTATATATCTAAATACAATTTAACTATACTTTCGGTTTTCGTTTGTAAATCATCTTCAAAATTTATTATTTCTCATTATTGTATTCAAAATTATTTTGATATTGAATCATCAAAACACAATGGCCTTACTTGGCTAAATTCTTTACTTTTCCAACAATAAAGCCATTAATTAATAACTAACTAACAAATTAATTTCGCTTTTTTATTCTAATTTCCTTCTAAAAAAACATAAATCCCTTTTGAAAACCCAAAACATTATCTTAAATTATTATCAGTTAAAATGTTTAACGAGGGATGATTTTAAGCTGAAAATACCTTAATAACTTATCTTAATAATAATTAAATAATACCTAAACTTAAAATTCTGATTATGGATTTATGTTAGATTTGTGATTAAAATCAATTTATTTTTCATTCATTATTGGTTTGGCAATCAAAAATTTTAGAATGAGTAAAAAATTAATTTTAATATTTTTTTAATTTAATTTTGAAATACAAATAAAATTCATGATTTATTTAGCTTACTTTTAACTTCAATCATTTTTTTTTCAACAAACTAAAATAATAATTAAATTTAAATTAGTCATTTATTCTTAAAAACTTTTATATATGTAGTACCCTAAGGTACTGTCTTTTTCAAGACTACATACACGAATAATAACAAGATATTATTTTAAAAAATTTTCATAGTCATTCAAAAAAAATATTCATCTCGCTAAACTAGATTTATGAAGACTGTTTGTAAATAACTTCTTCCTTTTTTGAAAAAACAAAATATTAAACATGCCTAAATTGAATTGAGGTTTTACTATTCAAAACTAATTAAAATTTTTTAAAAGAAAATAAAACTAAAGTTACTAATAACTCTACATTTTCAATAACTGCTGTATCATAAATAACATTAATAATAATAGTTAATGAAACAGTAAAATATTTTTGTTCAATAAATTTTAGATTGAAAAGAAATTTATTGTTTAAACTAGGTTTTAAAGTTAAAAGTGGTTAACTAATGATAAAGAGACACTAGGATCCTAAATTGTTTCTTTCTTCCAGATATTTACTCCAGCTTATTTTATCTGAGCCATAAAAACAACATAGAGTTTATCTTTCTCAAAATTTTAAAAAATTATATTGGGAGCCTTGATTACTATGTATTTTGATGTAAATCATGTTTATTCAAAGATCTTTTTGTTTGATGTTTAAATTCTAAATTTGTCTATGATTATATATATGATAGAGCCATGTACCTTATATCAAATTTTCGACATTGTTGGTCCTTATCTCCTGTAAAAGACGCCTTTGTCCAAAAAATGAAAATAGGTGCATAAGTCTAAGAAACTGTTTAGAACCTTAGTGTCTGATATAACAAATTTGATCTTAAAATTAATTTACTGCAATCCTTACTCAATTAAACTATAAAATACTAAACTTTTCTATCTAACAAAACAAAATAATTGAAATTTCCTATCTAATTTTGTAATTATATTCTACAATTTTCAACACTTTTAAATTTCTTACTTACATTTAGCAATTAAGAAATAAATTTGAAATAATTTATTAAAAAAAATATTTTTGAATTTTAGAAATACTGTTTGAACCTAAGAAAATATTTTAGATTATCAATAGAGTAGACTTTGCTTAACATATATTAAAGGAATATATCTCAACTGTCTATAAAATATAATAAATTAATCAATTGTAATTTCATTCTTAAAATTAAATAATTAATAGGTAGAAAGAAATAAAGACAGGTTTTTTAATATTCTAATATCACATAGTTAAAATGTAAGAAGATCTAGAATTAGAATCTCTTAAAAAGCTTTCAAAAATAGTATAGTAACTATAGAAAAATAGATAGCTCTAAGTAATAAATTTAGATGAAAATATAGGATCTTTTGGTTAATTTGTCATAGTGCAACACCTTATTTCTAAGTAGCATTATGCAATCAAGATATTATCTATCTTTGATGGATTTGACTCAGTATCTCAATAAAAATTACAAGAAGCAAAGAAAGAAGCCTTATTTTTAAAGAATGCTAATCACCCCAACATAGTTAAATATGTAGATGAGTTTTAAATTGAATTTAATTACTTTATTGTTATCGAAAAGTGTGAAAAAAATCTCTAATAACTCATTGAAGAGTTCACTAAATGCTCAGCCACTATATCAAAGCACTAATTAGTCAGTTTAGCTTGTTAGATTTTATCTGCTATCAACTATCTTCACTAGTAAAATAGAATGCTTAGAGATCTCTAGTTAAGAAATATTTTTGTAGATAGTTACAATCAAATAAAACTACACGATTTCGGTTTAGCTAAATAAATTTAAGAAGAGCTTTAGTCTTCCCTAACTTCAATCCCAAAAAGCGCTCTATTTTATTACCCACCTGAGTTAATATAGTAATTGGAAACAAATTTAAATTAAAATAAAAAAGGATGCATTGAGGATTTTAATGGAGATATTTGGGCATTTGGAATCTGTTTCTATATTTTAGGTGGTGCTTCTTTAAATAGCTGTTTTGAACTTAAGACAAAGGGTTACTAAAATCTGCCTAATTTAGATGAGTCTCTAAATGACATTCTTTCATAAATTCTGTCATTAGACCCAAGTTAAAGACCTAATGTTGTTAAACTGATAGATTTTTATTAAAATCTTAAGTAATAAATCTGGACTTCTCATGATGCTTCAGAACTTTTTTAAGAATACCAAAAGAAAAAATAAGTGAATTAATTGTATTTAGCAAATTAATTAATTGAAATATGTACTTAAATTGAACCAAAAAATGAAAGATACTGGTTTTATTTAGGAAAAACATAAAATTAATTAAAACTGTATAATGAGGCTATTAATTCCTATTAGAAATGTTTAGAGATAAATCCTAATCACTGTAATTGCCACTATAATCTAGGAAATACTTATTATGATAAAGAC